>JZLH01S0323936.1:0-11010 GCA_001188425.1 Eucidaris tribuloides | reverse complement strand
AACACTTTTTAATGAACATTCAACAGTAATTTTCAAAAACATGTGATAGTACGTCTTTAAAAAAAAGTGTACCTGCAGATGAGGGAGGAGCATACGCACCTGACGCAACCCCCTGCGGCTACAGGCCTGTTAATCAATTCATGTAACCCTTCTATCTAATTTGAAATTAATGCTTTATGGGATCCATTTAATTTTGTACTGAGGAATGCCAAAAAACACACATGCAATATGTCACGCAGGTGATGAATTTTCGAGGAGGAATTTCTACACAAAATTGTTTGATTTTGATAAGTGTATCTGCAATATTGCTTCTGCTATCGCTGGTTTGAAGTAAATTATAGATCAGAGGTAATCCTGCGAGCGAGCGGTATTGAAGCTAAAATAATTCATTTGGGGCAAAGGGAGAGGTCGTAAACTCATTCTGTTGTGCATTCTGACTTTCTGAAATCGAACCCTAAATTTGTCCGACCAGACGAGGAAGCTTCCATAATGACATTAAGTTCATTCAACAATTAGAGCACTGTGACGAACAACAAACATTCTTGTTCATTAAAAAAATACACGTTTATATTTGACACAAAAGATGCATCTATGTTCCGAAACATTTCAACGACTGATAACCAAAACAATCCCACCAACACCAGAAAACACTCGTAAAAGATTCTATAAGCGGTTAGATCTCTGATCAGCTCACTATATTCCTCCCGATAAGAGTGACTTCACTTCATCTGGATGTTTAGTGAAATACACAAAAAGTGCTGAACTGTACGAGGCATCTCTGTCATAAGGTCATTATTATGAGACCCGAACATTCACATTGTGCTGCACGATACGCGGCCACTTTAAATTTAGACGAACAGAAATATAGGCCTATATTACGCAGTTTTCAATAAGTTTTAGATTAAAAAAATAATTTACTTAACATAAGGACTACATGTAGTCTCATAAGTCTATCTCAAATGGTGATTTAAGACCAATGTCTATTCGGTTCGCCCCAGCTCTTCTTTTTTCTTTCGATTTTTTTTTTTTTGCCGGCCGATTGGGGGGGGGGGGGCGGCACGCTGCCCCCCCGTTGCCCCCCCCGTATTACGCCCACTGATTCCACCCTTTTGTTGTTGACAACATATCTCGAGATTAAAACAAGCAAATTGAACAGAACAAATAACATTTGAAAGCTAAGACTTTGCCCTTGACGGTGATGTAAGTATAATTTCACCAGAGTATTTTCTAATTGCCGAAGAGGCGCTTTTTCTGCGCAGAATTTATCTTGAGCATGCTGCAGCACGTCTCAAAAAATTGTTCAAGTGAAAACGCCCTCTTTGACAGTTAGAAAATACTGCTGTGACACATGTTTACGTTAACATCAAGGTCAAAGTTTTAGCTTTCAAATGCTGTTTGTTCTGTTCAATTCGCTTATTTTAATCTTGAGATATCTTGTAAACAATAAAACGGTGGGATCACAACTGTGTCACTCTTACGGAAAGAGGGGCTGATGCTATATTGACTGTAGTAAAAGTGGCACATTTGTGATTTTAGCTTTTCGTTGTTTACTTAACATATCTCAGGATTAAAACAAGCAAATTTAACAGAACAAACGGCATTTGAAAGCTAAGACTATGCCCTTGATGGTGATGTAAGCATGACGTCACAACGATGTTTTCTCATTACCTTAGAGGGCGCTTTTTACTTGCACAATTATTTTTTGGACACACTGTATTTGAGATACATGTAGTACTTGACATAAATTTGACATAAATTTGAATTTGATTGGTCATTGTATTTTACATAGATTTGACATGGATTTTGCATAGATTTCACATAGATTGCACATAGTATTTGACATAGCATTTGACACAGTTTTGACATGGATTTGACATTAATTTAACATTGTATTTGACATAGATTTGACATAGTATTTGACATAGATTTGACATAGATTTGAAAAAAGTAATTGACATAGATTTTTATGCCAAATACTATGTCAAATCTAAGTCAAATCAATTTCAAATTTACGTCAAATAATATGTCAAATCTATGTCAAATCTATGTCAAATCTATGTCAAATACTATGTCAAATACTATGTCAAATACTATGTCAAGTCTATGTTATACTATTTGGCGTAGATTTGTCATAGATTTGAGAAAGAATTTACATAAATTTGACATAGATTTGACATAGATTTGTCATAGTATTTGACATTAATTTGATATATATTTGATATAAATTTGAGATAGATTTGAGATAGATTTGACTAATTAGATTGGTCATATTATTTGACATACATTTGACGTAGATTTGTCATAGATTTTACATAGATTTTACATAGATTTTACATATATTTTACATAGACTTGAGATATTACTTGACATAGATTTTACATACAATTTGACATAGATTGGACATAGTATTTGACATTATTTTGACCTATATTTGACATATATTTGACATAGATTTGACTAAGATTTGACATGAATTTGAATTTGATTGGTCATTGTATTTGACAAAGATTTGACATGGATTTGGCATAGCTTTCACATAGATTACACATAGTATTTAACAAAGTATTTGACACAGGTTTGACTTGGATTTGACATAGATTTGATATAGTGTCTGACATAGATTTGACGTAGTATTTGACATAGATTTGACATATTTTTGAAAAAGTTTGAAAAAGTAATTGACATAGACTTTTATGTCAAATACTACGTCAAATCTATGTCAAATCTATGTTAAATACTATGTCAAATTTATGTCATACTATTTGCCGTAGATTTGTCATCGATTTGACAAAGAGTTTACATAGATTTGACATAGTTTTGTCATAGTATTGACATAAAGTTGACATACATTTGATATAAATTTGAGATAGATTTGACATATTTTTGACATAGATTGGTCATAGTATTTGACATAGCTTTGACATAGATTTGACATGGATTTGACATAGTATTTGACATTGATTTCACATAGATTTGATATTATATTAGACATACATGCAGTATTTGACATAGATTTACGAAAATATTTGACATAGATTTGATATAGTATTTGACATTGTATATGACGTAGTAATTGACTCAGATTTGACAGAGGATTTGACATAGATTTCACATACTATTTGACATAAATTTGACATACTATTTGGCGTAGATTTATCATAAATTTGACATATATTTGGCATAGATTTGACATAGTATATCACATAGATTTGACATAGATTTGTCGAAGTATTTGACATAGATTTGAAATAGATTTGATATGGTATTTGACATAGATTTGACATAGTAATTGACATAGATTTGACATAGTATTTGACATAAATTTGACATATATTTCAAATATATGTCACAGCTATGTCAAATACTATGTGTTAAAACATAAATAAATAAATACACACGGTACATACGTAAATAAGTAAATACATAAATAAGTTTATACATACATTAATGAATGAATAAATAAATCATGTGACAAATGAATGGAAGTATGAATGTTCGATATTACCATCATATTGTCTTTGAATGCATCATTATTTGATTTGAGAGTGAGTTACAACATGCCATATAAATGCAGCGTGTACCCTCTCACGATAGGTCACTGACATTTGCACCATGACGACACTCCGTTCCTCCACTACCTCTTTTCTTGATCATACCCCTGTCTTTACTCCCAACCCATGGATGTATGCAAGGTCCACGTTTTTACCAAAGACGTTTCTCGGGGAACTTTTCACAATGACTTAAATGAAAAAGCATTGATCATGAATTCTTGCTATTATTTCATTGTGATAAGGTCCTAAAAATATGATCACGTCTCATACAGACGCAATGCACCCCTGCAATCCCCCCCCCCCGCTTTCACCTACAAAAAGCACAATTGGGGGAATTACATTGCTCCCTTGTACCTATAGGCCTACGCTAAATTTGTAACATATTTTTGCTGTACAAATATTACTGTACTTATTTAAAATGATTATTTATACATTCGGGGACGTCGTGGCTTAGTGGGGAAGGCCATGGCTCGCCGATCTAAAGATAAGATCCCCGGTTCGAATCCCGCCGCGGTGGGCGTTTGTGTCCTTGGGTAAGACGTTTTATACGCATTAAACCTCTCTCCACCCAGGAGTATCAATGAATACCTGAGAGGACTGAGAAAGCCATTTGCGAATCAATTAGCTCCTGAGCGCCTAACAGGCTGCCGGGCTAGGAATACTCCAATGGGAGTGGAGGTGGCACACAATAATGTGCAGGCTTAAAGGCAGGGGATCTCTTTTGCATGCCTAAAAATTAACATTGTTTGAATACAATGACATTTAGATGAAAATGCCATCTAGGAACCTTCAGCAAAATACAGTGTGTCCCAGAAAAAAGGAAACCGGATTTCATCGCAAAAATATTCTATCATAATGAATAGTTTCTTCAATACATTAGGTATGATTGTAAAGCTCTGTTCCTCTTCTTTCATTTGATACATTACTTTTTATCAATCGTTCACGCATAATTGCACTAAAACAATGGATATTGGTGCTACCAAAATTTCATTTGCACGCGCATATTCCATCTTTGAGTCCATTTTCATGGTAAAAAATGTATATGTTTTTGAAAAATAAAAGCATGAGGTAAAAATTCAGAATTTTCTCTCTTTATATGACACCTCAGACGTAAAAAATGAATTATGTATGCCGGAGAACAAGTAAAATTAAAACATGCCTGTTTTAGCGTGATTTTTTAAATGAATACATTTTGAGAACGAGAGGCGAGGAGAACAATTAAGGTTCACGCACGGCTGACTTCACATAATACCTTGATCGGGACACAACAATAGGCTCCGAGTCATGTTCGCAGGGGTACTTTATTGCTTGCTGGCTGCCAATTCCAGAAAACTGTTAATGAATGCATTTTGGAACATTTCTGAAAGCAAGCATCATTTCAAATTGTCTTTTCTCATTGATGCAAAGCTAATTTTTCACAAATGTGGTATCATATGAAAGAAGATAAAATCAGCTTTTCAATGGTGCCCTTCAATGTCGAAAATACTCAGAATAAATTCAAGCATGAAAGTTTGAATTTCAAATTTGCTCGTGCAAATGATTTTATACCTGTGTCCCTTCTTATTGTCTTTGCTCAGCCATGCGTGAGTGGGAATCTCTGTGACTGGTATCAAATGAAAGAAGAGAAAATATGCTTTCCAACCATGTACAACTTATTTTTCATACTTGTTTCTAAGATATTGAAATATCTTCATCAATCTCGGTTTCCTTTTTTCTGGGACACACTGTATAGGAGCTAAAAATTCAATTTTAGTGGAATTGTAGTGACCGTTAGACTCTGATTGGAATTTTTTTCTCGCGAGGAGAAAATTCCTACCACAGAACGTACACTAAACGGCTATTGTTTATCTTTCGCATTTTTCAAATTCTAGGAAATCACTGACCCCCAGATTTCACATGCATGCCCTTCATCAATAGCCCAAGGGCATGGGTTATCTTTTCCTGGTCTGCAGGGATGTTTGCAAATGAGATCCACTGCCTTTAACATGGGTCCAATAATCAGGGGGTAATGTTTGATCGTTTGAGACAGCATTTATAAACGCTCAACTTTACCTTTTCTTTTCAGATTAAAATCGAGGCTGTCTCGTTGTACTACAATTATGGGGACATAGCCATCGATGATATAGATGTGTTGGATGAAGCTTGTTCAAGTAAGTAGCTACGTATACACTACAAAAACTGTTGTATTTAATTTAACACCCGTGGTTGTGGCCCAGATACAGTGTGTATAAAAAAGTAATCCATGTTTAGTAAGTTAAATCCCAAACTATTTCTGTTATACAGTGTGTCTCAAAAATAATTGTGCAAGTCAAAAGCGCCCTCTTTGGTAATGAGTAAAATATTTGTGTGACGTCATGCTTATATCACCATCAAGAGCATAGTCTTAGCGTTCAAATGCCGTTTGTTATGTTCTGTTTGCTTCTTTTAATCCGAAGATATGCTCAGTTAACAACGAATAGGTAAAATCACAAAATGTGCCACTTAGTGTGCATTGACCCAGTTTGACGAGTGGCATAATTCAAAGAGAATGATTCAAAACATATCGTCCTTCTCGTAGTATTCCTTTATATCGTCCTTCTCGTAGTATTCGCTTAAAGGAACTGAAAAGTCGCATATCGTGATGTTTTCGAGCTGGCCGGGCTCGGGTAATTTTCGGGAATGCCCGTATACTTTCGGAAAACGAGCGCGCACGAATTGTGTACATATTTCTATGCAGCACACATTCAACCGAAGGCGAAATGCACACGGTCCTACTTTCAACGGCAATTCTGTTCGCAGGTCCACGATTGTTGATACGCGGGGCTTTGCAATACAGGCAAGCGAATGGTATTAAACGTACATGGATTACGGGCGGCACATCCCTTTAATATGGCGAAACTTTGTATCCAAAAAGATTGGAAAGTTCAGTGCACCTTATCCTTTATAGATTATAAACGTAATAAAAAAAATTCTTGTTCTTTTATTCGGGGTATTTATTTATTATTGTTTGCTTAAACAACTTTGCCACCCACCCCCCCCCCTCACCCCCAAATAGAGACAGAGAATTTTTGGCCGCCAATTTTTTTTTTTTTGTCGTCCAATCCCCCCCCCCCCTTTCCCCTGAGCGACATTTCGGCTGCTATTTGGTCAGGAATTTGGCCGTGAAAAGAAATGTAGGGGCAAATATGATTTTGTCCCCCAACCACTATCCTGCCTCTGATTGACATGGGAGAACACAACGGGTGTTAATTTTAACACCGTGGTATTGCATGTAGCCAGTGTAAAGCCTGTACAAAGTAGTGGGTTGGAAAAAGGCAAACGTAATTTACACAACAAAATAAACATAAAAGCAAGGGGGTCCACTCAACTATTTTCCTGTACACACGCGCGACCCCAAAACGCGTGACAATGGTAGTTTTTGCCGAATAAGACGGGCGATGCTTTTAGAATGTCAAAACGCCAAAAATTTGAGAAAATTGTAGGTTTTACGGGCTGTACTTATTTAGGGATTAACATATTCAAGAAATCCCTTTGTTAAGGGGTGGTTTGGAAATCATGTGGTTCTGTGAAAGGGTGAAAGGTCTCCTCAAGACAAATTGGAAGGGGAAGGGTATTCAGTATTGGGTATCAAAATTCTATGGATTTTACTTGAAGCTCAGATATCAAAGTTTGACAATTTTTTTTCAAATTGAAACTTCACTGTGTTAACTTGTGTCTTCTATCCATGCATGGGTCAGAATATGGACTAGAATATGATAAGAATCATTGCAAAACGGGGTAAATCCTAAATCCGTTTTCAACTAAAATTTGGTGATTGGCATCATCAAATTACTACCTACAACCTTCTATCTAGGTTAGAATAATATTTGAAGTCAAATTACACAAGAAAGTACGAAATATCTCGAGTTTACTTTTCATTTTTTTCATAGGCGCGTGCACAAACTCTGGGAAAGAAATTATGTATTTTTCTTTTAAGTTAGAAAAGAAGCCCATTTTGCCCACTATCTAAAAACGTCGTGCATGAGAGCAAACATAATGACAAGAAGAGACAGGATTTACATTGGGTTTGTGAGAGGGACAGCAATTGTAGGAAGGATGCGGGATAGGTCAAGAGAGGGAAGACTCCGGTGGTTTAGGCATGTCCAAAGGAGAGGTGAAGAGTATACAGGGTGGCCCAGAAAGAATGCTACAACAACGATCGCTAATTTCTTCAACATCATCTGCAATATGTCAATGGTTTTTGTTTCTGCGATTAAAACACTCTTTTTCCAACAATATGATACAATGATCATTGATTTTGAGTCATTCGTTTGGGTCCTGTGGCCATTTTTCCGAGGCAATGTCATTTCCCAAATTTGCCAATTTTTCATCAGCGGCGGTCATTGGAACACCGAGATATTCTTGCGTCTCAGCCTGCCATACCAGACAAACCGCGTTGACAATGGAGATGCATCTCACATCGTCTTCCTTATCAAAGCGACGGCATTCCTACCCTTTGTTTCGGCATACCTTATTCTATGGCACACCGTAACGTGAGAATATTTCGATGTTCTGATGATCGCTGGAGGTTAAAAAACAGCAAAATTAAGAAATTACATTGCCTCAGAAAAATAGCCCTAAGATCCAAACACCTCAATCAAAATTAATGATCATGGTATCATTTTGTTGGAAAAAGATTGCTCTGACCCATGGAATAATCACCGATGGCATATTTTGAATGACTTTGAAAAATTGCCAAGGTTGGTGCCACGTGGGGGGGGGGGGGGTGTGTGGAGATTACGATGATTTTACACCACAGATGTACTGGGCCCTGTAGCACCGTAATGCATCATATTACAGTGCACTACCATTATAACGAAATTGCTGTTACAAAGAACTAGAAATTCAGGTCCGAAATTATTATCTGTATAATGTATGTAACTGTTTGGTTATATACAAAATGTATGTTCATGCATTGGTTCATGTATCATATTCATCATTTCACTATTGAAACTATTGCTTGGTTTGAAATACATTACAGTAACTTGAATATTTCATATGACTGTAGCTTCACCTTCTGAGGAAATAATTGTCTTTTCTGTAATTATTTTTCAATTGATTGTGTTGTCATTATTGTAAACTTTTTGAACTGAATCATGAATCGCTGCCATTTCATCGATAACGTATCATGTTACCGTTGTTGAAGTTGCTTTACTAAATTGGATGTAAACGCGCATTTTCGGCCATTTCGATCCTGCTTCCCGAGAATTCATTCACACCCTGCCATCCCAAAATCTTTTGTTAGGTTAACCTTATTGGAGATTAATTAAACTACAAGTACCCAGAAGATTTTGAAAACGCTGTGACTGGATAATCAGATTGCTATAAAACTAATGTACTCGGTATAAAAGGTGGTGTATGAGCGAGTTGAAAAATGTGAAATGCTGGTTATGAATGGTGATTGAAGGTAATTTGTTGGTTGTGAAGTAATGTAAAGTAAAAAAAAAAAAAATGTAATTAATAATTGTGGAGTTTATTATGACGCAAAGGTACATTGTGGAATATGAATGCAGGTTGTTGATCCTGAGGTGGCAAGGCGGATGGACACAATCCCAAATGGATTATTGTGGGGGGGGGGGAGGGGGGGGTTACCAATAAATCAATTTGCCCTCCCCCATGATTTTGACAATCGTGAAAAATTCACGAAACAGCGTAAAGCAATGATATAATAACGTAGAAAGAAGTAGTCCCAGACAAAAACCATTTAAACATAATATAAAAATACTACTGAACAAAACATCTAGCTTTCATTTTCGTAATGTTGATGCAAAATGTCATATTGCAATTTGCATGCAGAATATGCCTACAAAATTTTTGCTAGCCAATGCGCGAAAAATGGAATTTCACTGCCCCTAATAATACTGCTTGTTTAAAAATCATTTCACTCAGATCTTGATTCTCAAAAGCTATCGGCCTTTAAAAGAGATGTGGCAACAAGTAAGTCTTGCCTAAACCCCACCCTCCGTCCCCACCCTCCCGAATGTATATTGTAGATATACATGTATCAGTAAACAAAATTCATCTGGCCAGCAAATGATGTCAAACGCAAAAATAGACAAATGAACAAAAAGTTTATCGAAACACTGGTGATATCAAGGCAATAAGGTACCACTCCCACCCGCCCCAACCGCCCCCATCCCTCACCCTCACAACCCAATTAAAAACAAAACAAAACAAAACGCAAACAAAACCTGCCACGTGTGACACACAGACACTTGACAATAGGGACAAACAATAAATACATCAAAATGAGTTAATTGATTGTTTTTGAAATCCAAGCATCGCATACTTTCAGAAAAAATGGAGAAATAATGAAGATACTGTAGTCAATATGTGAAAACATTGCCATTGATGCCAACGTAAAATGACAGACATACAATAATGTCATTGCTGTGTACGCCACGTCGCCAGCACTTTCCATGCGCCGCAGCCGGCGAGAAAGCGCGCAGGACTAGCCCATGGTTCATCCACTCGTCTTCGTAGTGGCGTAGTGCGTAAGTCCAAGCAATTTCACCGAGTCTGGCACACCTATACGAAAAAATTCTGGAAGATATTGCGGGGATTTCTGAAATGGTCCTTATGATTATAAACCTCGTTGTGATGTCGATGGGGAGCCGTCTCTTTAATGCATTGTCATGATAAAAGTAATCAGTGTTTCCCCCGAGGTGTTTTCGTCCTGCGTGGCGATGGCCCTCCGCTCCAGCGGGCCGCGATGATCCTGCCGCGTGGCCGGCCGGCGGCCCGGGGCTTCGCTGCACTCGTGCATACTGTTTGTCGCAGCTGTCGTGCGTACGCATCGCACACGCACTATCGTTTAAGACGAACAAGGATAAAAATATCGATAGCGCGATCGATCGATTGATAAAATCGGGTGATCGACTAGCCTGTTTCGAAGTCGTTTTTGCTGTTATATAATCTTTAAAAGTTATATTTAAATCATAATAAATAGAAATCGGGGAGAAATAAAATTCTAATATTTTGCAGAGGGCATGTCTTAAGTGTATTCTACATATATAACAAACATTATTCTCAGAGTATTGGAACACTTTAACGATCGCATGTGTTGCATTCTGTTTGGGCAACGCTGTATAGGGATAAAGATGATGGAGTTAGTGCTACCAGGAGAAGAGAGGTAGACCCAAAATGATATTTATGGATGTTGCAAGAGAGAATATGAGGATGATTGGTGTGACAGAGGACTACAACTAGATTGCGGGGGAGAAATTGTATACGTTGTGCGTATGGGAATAATCCTAAGAGAAAAGACGATATTTTTTCCTGTCGTTACAGTTGCCCCTGAAGCAGCGGATCCGTCGATCTACGCGACCATCTCGTGTGACTTTGAGATGAACATGTGTGGCTGGAGCCAGATGAAGGATGATGATGCGGATTGGACCAGATATCGGGGACAAGCCCCGACCTCGAACACCGGGCCCATGGA
>JZLH01S0323910.1:16778-26865 GCA_001188425.1 Eucidaris tribuloides | reverse complement strand
TGTAGGAGCCCGTCGTCTCTGAGCGTGCAATGCAATGGGCTTCTGTACAAGCCCGTCGTCCCCAAGGGGTTAAGCATATAGCTTCGGATGTTTATTCTCTTTCGGACCAGCTTTGCGCGAAATTGTAAATTCCATACTCATGTGGCTATATAATTGTATCAATTTCGGGACAGTGTGATGCCACCTTTAATTGACACAAGATGGCCACATGAGTATAAAATTTTCAATTTCGAGCGAAGGGAGTCCGAAAGGGATCAACAAAGAGAATCAACATCCGAAGCTAGTACGTTGCTTAGGGGAGGCTACACGATGGCCTTAGATGCTCCCACGAATGGCCCGATGTTTATACGATAAGAGACAATTTTGAAAATTTCCTTGATCGTGTTTCCAACTTCGGGACAGTGTGACGCCTGCATAACGGTGACGTCACACTGTACCGAAACAGACACAAGATGCTCACACGAGTATGGAATTTTCAATTTCGCGCGAATTAGCTGGCCCGAACGTGATCAGTAAAGAGAATCAACATCCGAACCTAGTACGATGCCTATACAGAAGGCCACACGATGGCTTTAGATGCTCTCACGAATGGCCAGATGTTTATACGATCATCGTGGTACTCTTGATTAAAAGAAGACAAAATACACAAAATTATGATCCACAAAATTTCAATTTTTTCAATTTCATTTATTTCCACATAAGGCATACAAAACAACAATACAAATCAGGAACGGATAACAAACATAAGCATTGTAGTGGAGAAATCACAAATAGCTCAAAGGTTAGGCTTATAAATAGTGATCCCTTGGACATAACATAACGAAGATTTGATTTACAAAATAACAAGTATAGATCAAAATTACACAGAAGTACAAAAAAAAATACAGGAAAAAAATGAAAAGAAGGAAATTTCAACTATAAATCACATGGATTTACATAGAGTTTACAAGTTTGTCAAATAATTGATTTTTATATAGTCTCTTGAATTGATTTAAAGTCTTACTACATTTAATTAAATCTGGCAAAGTATTCCAAAGAATTGAACCGTGATAAAATATGGAAGATTGTGACATTGAAGTGCAATTAAACGGAGGATGGATATTTTGGGCATTTCTAGTATTGTAATTATGGACAGTACAATTCAAAATAAAATAATCATTAAATACTTCAGGTAAACGGTTATTGCGTAACTCAAACATAAGCTTAGCAATTTCCAAAGATATTAATTTATTAATTGGCAATAATTTTGTTTTTAAGAATAAAGGTGTACTGGCGGACAAATATGGAGAGTGGGTTATTACGCGAATTGCTCGTTTTTGAAGTTTATAAACACGTTCTATATTCTAGAGACACGATCAAAGTCAAAGACGTGATATTTTAATGTGAGTTGTTTTTATTTTGTAAGAATGTATATCCATTTCTATAAATTTTCTCTCAAATCTAAGTGTTTGTAGCAACCACAATGAAACTTGATGAAGCCAAAGGCTATCATTAAGAAACAGTGTAGCGCTTTCATATAATCTGAAAAAATTACGATAAAATCATTAATTTATTTGTACACCGTAAAACATGACTTGTATCAGATTGAGTAAAACTACTTTTAAGCAATCCATGTACATACAAGTAACAATATAACTACATACAATTACACGTATAAATTGTATAACAAATGGACAAATGAAAGTGAACAATGAAAATTTGTACGAAATTCACGTTTGATTGTGCGTTTATTCTTCATCTGCAAGATTGACAGTGGTTCTGATGCATCAGATGAAGCTTTGAACATTCAGCATTAAAGGAAGATGTAGCCAAGGA
The DNA here is from genome assembly GCA_001188425.1 of Eucidaris tribuloides. Classification (NCBI taxonomy): domain Eukaryota; kingdom Metazoa; phylum Echinodermata; class Echinoidea; order Cidaroida; family Cidaridae; genus Eucidaris; species Eucidaris tribuloides. The sequence goes on along the minus strand of JZLH01S0323910.1, from coordinate 25,050 downwards.
TTAATTAGCCAGCAACTAACAGGGTTGAATTAAAAAAAGATTTTAGGTTCTTGCCAACCAATCAGATGGCACATGCACAGGCCTTCAGCTGACCCTACGTGACCGATGGATGCCGCCCGACGTGTCTCAGTCGCGCCGTGGTAATGTATGCACTTTTTGAATCGATAAACTCCTCCCCATGTAGCTGTTTCGGTGAAGTTTCTTCTATGGAAAATACAGCAAAGATCTAATATAAACATAAATCTACTAATTGACAGGGCCTTGCTGAGGGTATTTAGGGTGTCTTTATCACCATGTTTCATAATTCTGACAATACTCACAATGTCATTTTTTTCTTTTCTTATTCCTGTTAGTTACCGGCTACATCTTCCTTTAAAAAGAGGGCATCCGTTTTCAATTATGATAATAACAAGCAGGAAATTAAAAGTTTCATCTTGCCAATATGAAACGTTAACTTTAGAAAACGCATTCATCATTTACATGTATTCAAATTCGTCTTTCTTCATTTCCCCCTCTTCTGGGGCCCGTGGCATAAAACGTTAACCGGGGAAAAACCCCGGCATGGTGAATTCACGCTAATCGGAGTTTTCTTATTTAGCCAGGGGGATTTCTCCGGTTAAAGTTTTATGCAACGCACCCCTTGTCTTTATGAAAGACCAGCAACAAGGGAAAAGTGATGATGGACTTTCCAGCATTTTTTTTCCTGATGGTTCTTTCTAAGCAGTGTATTATTGAATTTTAGATTTTGTATAAATTTGGTCATTATTATATTTTCTTTTGCTGTTCTCTGTTTGCTTACGTCATGTTTTTTCTATCTATAGTATCATATCTTTGTATGGTAATTTGTATTATATTTATTTATTTATATACTAAAAAATGAATAAACAAAGAAACACCAATCGACATCGGCACTATGACCAGATTTTTGTGAAAGTGCCTGGGAATATGGTTCGTTTCACTTTTCAGAAAATATGTACCAATTACTCACAAGATAGTAAAACATTTTATATTTTACGATGGGCTACGTACTTTAGGGGGCGTAAAAAGGCAAAAGGCAAAAAACAGGAGGACAAAAGAAAAAGGGGAAATGATGATCGGTGATCAAAAAGGTAAATGAGGGCGCATATATGCTCCCATACATGCCCCACTACACACACAAAAAAAAGAAAATAAAAAATAAAGAAAGGAAACAAAACGAAACTGGGCCGAAAGGATAGAGAAATTGTGCTCAATGCACCTTCTTCTTAAATAAATTGAAAGATAATCCTGTATAGTAACTAAACTCGTTCTTTTGTTTAAAGTTTTTGCTTATTCAATCATTTTGTTCTATTTCTTTGATCAAACAGGCAGCATTATGTATAAGAAATTTATAATAAAAATAATAATAATAATTTTACTACCCAATGACCGAAATGGAAGTTTACTGACTTTAACATGGGTCCAAATAATATCTTGTGAGGTTCTTTGAGGAACTTATCGTTATTTGAATGTGTACGTGTTTTCGTATTTTGTGTGTGTCACACTGTGTATGTTTTATGTAATCTCGTTGATGCAGGGCACCGGAATATAACAGTACTTGACTACTGATGGTGATACCCTGCTTAAAAAGTTCAATGAATAAATAAATATGTTTGCACAAAAAATGAATATTCGCGCAGTCCCAAATTATTCATTAAAGCAGAGGTGCCACGTGTACTTTGGCACTTTTCATTTCGTGAATCATGCAAACGAGGTACAGTCACTTTTATCGCGAGTGATGTGAGGTGAAATTTAATTATTTCGCCGCTAAGCCTAATAATAGTAGGCCTATACTGTTGTAGATCATCTAAAAAAATCTTGATTATACGTGTCAAATCTTTGATGAGTGTATTTTCAGCGTTTATTGGGTTGCTTCATTTTTAAATCACTCTGTATCTTTTGTGACGAAATTTTCATAAGCAATTACAGTCGTTGTTCACCCCCCCCCCACCACACACACTTACTTCACCTGCCAAATGCAATGGTTAAAAGGACAATAATATGATTAGGAGCGCGTGCTTGTCTGGGAGGCCAATTTAGGGCTCTATTTCTCTGTCCATTGTAAAACAGACATTAAAAGTTAGACCTACCGATTTACTTTGAACCAGAATGCCCCACGGAGAGGGTTTTACGTCTGCATGAGAGAGTGATTTTCCTCTACCTTTTCCATCGAAATGAATTATTTCGCCTATTCAAACCACTCGCCCTTAAATGGTATACAATGTGTGTACATGTACTTGCTGACTATCATGATGCTTAGCTACGTCATTACAAGCATATGAGTTGCTTGTGCAAACATGATTACTACGTCGTAAGCTCTTTATATTGTACACAGTACGTCCAGTGTCTGACATCACAACATGTAAAGTCTAAATACAGTTTTGAAACAATTTATCAAATCCCAATTTTTGTTTTTCTATATCCATTCATCTCAGAACTTATTAATAAAGTAACGACAATTTGTGATTTCATTATCTGGCACAATTTGAACACTCTTACTTAATGTCTACCTACAAACCTTTTCAAGTTTTCGGACCACATCCCAGTTTGACTGTATTGATTCAACATCTCTCGTCTACGAGTGAAAAGACAGTGCTAGTGGTAATTATTGAAATGCAACTTTTAATAATCTTATAATTGTTGTGTTAAGTAAAATATGGATAAATTTGCATTATGATTTCCATTATTATTTATCAGTATTGTTATTAATTTTATTATTATTATGATAATGATTATTATTGTTATTATTATTATTATTATTATTATATCATTATTGTTGTTGTTGTTGTTATCATTATCATTATTATTATCATCATCAGTATTATCATGATCATTATTTATTCTGACAACCTTCGAATCGTTTTTTACCATAAGACATGGCATTGTAGGTTGGACGACTCCCCACAGAGCTATGTCACTGCTGCTCACCTTTTGATAAACTCATTTGGGCATCGACTGGGGAGTAGGGGCTATCATGTTGACGGGGACATTTTGTTCTGGACCCACTTGTCGTCTGCGGCAGAAAAGGGACATAACAGAGTTCCGGAATGCTTTGTTACCAAACCCGTACAGATACGGGTTAACGGCTGCTGTAGCGTAGAGCACGGCGTGGATCAGGGAAAAGATCAGGGGATGCATCCTGTGGCTTAGTGTGGTGTTGACGATGAGGACACAGAACGGTACCCAGGAAATCATGAAGGTGAGAATCAGGAAAAACAGCAGGGCGGCCGATTTAACCTCCCTCCTCCACCGGTAACGCTCACCCATCGCTGCCAGGGCGTTGCGGTCGTTGTTCCCGCCATTGGTCGCAGCGCGGAGCGAAGCCAGATCGGCCATGACCCGGGTGTGGCGGCGAAGTGTGAAGAAGATTCGGCAATAGACGATGATCATGGCGGGAATGGGTGCCAAAATATTGGCCAGGAAGAATGCCACGTAGGATTTATTCGGGATGACGGCGAATAGACGACATCCGATGCCGTTGCCCGTTAAATCTCCCTTGTAACCGATGGGTGTAACTAATGGCAGAAAGTAGGACACAAAGAGGGAGTAGAAGAAGATCGAGCCCAGCGCGATACCCACACGGCGATTCGTAAGGATGGTCGTAGCGTGTAACGGGTGACAGATGGAGATGTACCGTTCAATTGTCAGTGCCGCAACGTACAAACAGATGGTGGTCCCACTCATTATAGCACTGCAGATAAAGAGTATACAGTACGGGTTGTCGACAAATATTATACCGTCGACAATACCTTGCCACGGATAGACTATCACCGATATGTAGAGTCCCGTTATGAATAACGCCATGTTGAACCAGTTGGGGATGGTCCGAATATTTCGGCGGGAAATGAAGGCAACAATTAGGGCTAGGTTCCCGATGGCACCAATGACTGAAATCGACGCATTTGTAGCAATTGTTACAGTTACATATAAACTTGGCATTTTGGTGGTCGCGATTAATTACGTTGCTTTCTCTTATTGTATGGCTAGACTCAAAGTGTCGCTTCTTTCCGTTTAGAATAATCTGCTGAAAATTCTTTCTGCGGGCTGCTTTGAATCCGAGAAGATCAATCAGGGAAAGTCTGAACTACGAGAGCACTTTTTACAAGTCTACCGTAAAATGAAACTGGGTGCAAATTTCAATAAACGATGTCTTTCAAAGTTACTCCTCGCCTGAAGTTTTCTATTAACGCAGATACTGAAGACGACACAATTACATGTGGTTGACTCGATTAGTTTTATTGAGGTGTGAAAACATTTCACGCCGATGGCATCCAGGTAAAGTTTCCTTGCAAAGTTGTCGAACATCGATTGAGTTTAATCGTGTATACGCATCACGATGTGCAAAGAGACATGCAAGTTTTTTTTTTTGTAGAATGCCAGGAGATCGAGCATAAAATTGTGAAGTAAGACGGTACCTTTGTCAGAAAATTCTGGAGTGGAATTCAGTGAAAGAAGTTTGTAAGAAGTAATCGCTGACAGAAATGTCATAACTGCGCTTACACTAAAGCAGGCGTAGCTCCAAAAATGTTTTAACATCTTCAGTAGACAACAGCTCTGCAACACAGCCAGTTTGAAACATTGAGACAATATTTCTTTTCCCCACAATAGTTCTTCTAACAACTCCCTTGAAAGAACCTTCTTTACTGTTTCATTTTCATCTCCAAACATCGTACTTCGGAAAAAAGGCTCATTCTGTGAAAAACACCCCATGCAAAGATATTTGTATTGGTGCCATTACCCCCATTTTACGATCATAACTGCGACGGTTATTCCTCAAAACATCTCTTTTAAATGTTATCGGCATAACACTTTTCTGGAAACTCTACTGAAACGTCATCCCAATTGATACAAAAAGATCACTAGGCCATTAAACTATTACGACCATCACCAACCTCTTGAGAGATTAAGGTGATAAGCGAGGAAACAGCTTGTCATGCCCTGAAAAAAAAAACATTTAAAGAAAGTCAGTATTCAGTTTAAAATACGTGCAATGTTTGCCGTTTCGAACCCCGGACATGTAAATCGAAAAGAAAAAATACACGGCTATGTCTTTTGCACGGTTGTCGTCTTTTAACTTACTCTGTTTTGAATTTGATTTTTGTCATCTGATAGGAGACACATAAACAAGTTACTTTCAACAGACGGGGAAAGTTGGTGATTTCTATTCAGGACTCAGCGCCTTTAGGCACTCTGTCATGACTTTACCCTCCCTAATCATTGGGCTGCATCACACCTGCACAGGTGTGCACCACCTCCACTCCCTGGGGAGTGTTCCTAGCCCAGCTGCCATTATAAAGCGGTCAAGCCAAGTTTGCCTCCAACGGAATTTCTCGTCCTCTCAATTAAAATTGTTTCATTGGCGTATATTGGTATTGTGACGTGTAGGTTATCTGTCATAAATGTACAAACACATTTTGATCATGGGAGTGTGTGTGTGCGGTTATCAAGTTTGATATTCCCAATCATACCTTGAATAACACTATCTGATAAGAGGTTAGAAGGCCTGGGGCTGTAGGTAGTAATTCCCACAAAGACCACAAATGCAAGCAATGACGAAAAGGCATTCTTAACCCGTGTAGACAAACAAACCCCGTAACACATCACTTTCGACCATTATGATTTTGTAGGCACCGTCGGAGTGTAATATTGGTATAACTCTGGGCTCGTGCTCGGAGACGACTGATATTTTATCTTTGAAAAAATAGTTCGATTTAATTGGAAAGGGAAGGGGGTAAGGGTTGTCCGACGGGTTCTGAAATGTTTTGCCCAAATATCACATTTCTGTTAATAAAACATATCCACAACTTCTGTCCCGAATGGCTTCATTGCAGTTTTATAGATGTTCGTGAAAATAAGTGAAGACATCGTATGACAATGTTTCCCTTAAAGAATATCCCTCAAAGATGGATTGAAGGAATATAAAAGAGAATTTAGACTCAATATTCCCGGTCTTTCAGCCATTACGGAACATGCATTTGACACTGTTAACAATATTGATTTGGATAGGGCACACATAATTGACTTTGAAACAAGCTTTTGGCCTAGAAAGGTTAAAGAGGCCATATGGATTAAAAACACCAAACCAGCACTGAATAAGGATCTGGATATACTTTGTCTCAGATATATGCTCCAGTGATTTCTAAATGACAGACAGCAACTGTCAACGGGGAACAATTCCAGTTGGCTTCAAAAAGTCCACAGGGGTTGGATGAAAACTTGTCAGCTAAACAATACAAGGTAGGTAAATGCTTTGAAGTTTCTTCTTCTATCGTATAGCAATGTTTTCCTTTGAAACAACCGTGTTATATAATCCTTTATTTAGTGGCCCTAATTAGGTGTAAAATAATGTCTTGAAAAATTGTACTTCATTGTGTGAATGTGTGTGTGTGTGTGTGTGTGTGTGTGTGTGCGTGTTTGTTTGTGTGTACGTTTGTGTGCGTGTATGTGTTTGTCTACTTGTACATTTTGAGCAATCCCTTTGCACAGTCAATCATCTCCACATCTGACGACCTGTCTACGTCACCAAAACACACACACACACACACACACACACACACACACACACAAATACACACACCTCCCCCTACCCCCCACACACACACCTTCCCCTCCCACACACACACCCTCCCCCCACACACACCTTCCCCCTCCCCCACACCACAACCCCTCCACACACAACCACACACCTCCCCCTCCCCCACACACACCCCTCCCCCCACATCAACACACATCACACGCACACCTCCCCCTCCCCCCCCCACATCACACACATACAGTACATAAACATACACACACACCGGGAACTAAATGCTGATCGGAGAATGAAATCGCTTTTGATGCATCTATTTTAGACACACAGATCTTCCATGAATGCCGTACGAACAAATCTTTGAATCGGAGGATAAAGCTTTTAAGTGACGCTCTTGTAACTCGTTGGTTGGATAGCATTTATAAACTAAAGCAAATCTACTGCATCTTAGTCGATGGGTATACCCCGTACTCCTGCGCCAGATTCATATTACATCACAAGGCCTCATGAATAATTATATGTACACAATTTCTTCAGCGGTTCTTAAATTTCCAGTGTCAGATATGTTCAAAGCGTCGTCGCCTTTGAAATTTAAAATCTAAAATCAATTGTGCTTGTTGATTCATCGCAGTACACATTTGACCCAATTTATTTAAATTTAGATGAACGGTTCTGAAGTTATTGATGTAAAGAGCTCAAATCAAACATATTTATGGAACTGGTTTGTTTCAAAATTATGGAAGACCACTGGACCTGCTTCCCTCCCCCTCTAGGAAAGCCTTTGTAATCCATAAATCCGACCATAACTACAGCTTCAAGTATCCTTCCTCTAAGTATAATTTCTGGCAAGAAGAAGAAGAAGAAGAAGAAGAAGAAGAAGTAAATGCTAGCTCGTCTGATTCATGCTGTAAATTCAGCCTATTGGATAAGATTCCAGACAACAGATAATTGCATTTCTGCTGAAAGTATTTTTTTTTTAGTTTATGTTTGTGCGTGTGTTTCGGTGTGTTCTTAATAAAAATGTTTTTGTCAGTACATTTGGGAATTTCTTGGTACACCGAAATAATCCGACAAAATTTCATCGCCAACAATAGTACCAACATCTTAATGAACCAGCAATTTGGTTTAGTGGAACAATGGTACCCTGGAAAACGTCAATGGGTACCTACTGGAATAACTGTTTTCAAGACTTAAAATTGTCAATAAGTGGTGATTCATGCAGTGTTTCTTCTGTGGTGTGTCTGTTGTGTTTTGTATTATTATGTACATGTTGGCGTGTGTGTTCTGATAAGCGCTGTGGATGAGTGGGTAAGCTGTGGCTTCCCGACAGTCGAGACCGGGTTCGAACACATGCCATGACCGTGGCGTTGGTGTCCTTGGGTAAACACTTCATCCGCATTACCTGCTCTCACCAAGAGTATAAAATGGGTACCTGAGAGGACTGAGAAAGCCATTTGTGAATGATTAAGCGAGCGCCTTACAGGCTGGCCGATGCTAAGGAATACCTCCTTCAGGGATGTGGAGGTGGTTGCACAATAAGCGCTAGTTGCTGATTGGGTCCAATGATAGTGTGGGTAATGGTGACGTCGTGTGAGCAGTGTTGGTCGCGAGACATGTTTTCAGCCGAGACGAGACGAGACCTTGAGAGCAATTAGTTTTCGAGACCGGAGGACGAGACAGAGATTCACTTGTTTTCAGAATCAGCTAGACGAGAGCCGAGACCGA
>JZLH01S0323910.1:0-16753 GCA_001188425.1 Eucidaris tribuloides | reverse complement strand
TTTTGCAAGACTTAAAATTTCAATTAGTAGGATTCATGCAGTGTTTCTCTGTGTGTGTCTGTGTGTTTGTGTATTATATGTACATGTTGCGTGTGTGTTGCTGAGGCGCTGTGGCTGAGTGGGTAAGGCTGTGGCTTCCCGACATCGAGACCCGGGTTCGAAACCTGCCACGGCCGGCGTTTGTGTCCTTGGGTAAGACACTTCATCCGCATTACCTCTCTTCACCCAAGAGTATAAAATGGGTACCTGAGAGGACTGAGAAAGCCATTTGTGAATGAACTAGCGAGCGCCTAACAGGCTGCCGATGCTAAGGAATACCCCTCAGGGAGTGGAGGTGGTGCACATAATGCGCAGGCTTGATATGGGTCCAATGATCAGGGGGTAATGTGTGACGTCGTGTGAGCATTGTTCTACAGTGATACAAGACGATAAACAACTCGCCTTTACCTGTACCTTTTGTTGCTGTATGTTGTGAATGTGTTTGTGTGTGTATATGTGTATATGTGTATGTGTTTGTGTGTGCATTATGTGTGCATGTTGTGTGTTGCTGCTGTATGTTGTGTGTGTCTGTGTTTGTATGTGTGTATTATGTGTGTATATTGTATGTGTGTTCTTGCGAGATAGACAGTATCGTCCGAGACCAGACGAGACACGGAGACACACAAATACTGTCTCGAGACATGTCTCGCAGACCGAGACACGTCTCGAGACACCCAATCACTTTTCAAGACTTAAAATTTCAATAAGTAGGATTCATGCAGTGTTTCTCTGTGTGTGTCTGTGTGTTTGTGTATTATATGTACATGTTGCGTGTGTGTTGCTGAGGCGCTGTGGCTGAGTGGGTAAGGCTGTGGCTTCCCGACATCGAGACCCGGGTTCGAAACCTGCCACGACCGGCGTTTGTGTCCTTGGGTAAGACACTTCATCCGCATTACCTCTCTTCACCCAAGAGTATAAAATGGGTACCTGAGAGGACTGAGAAAGCCATTTGTGAATGAATTAGCGAGCGCCTAACAGGCTGCCGATGCTAAGGAATACCCCTCAGGGAGTGGAGGTGGTGCACATAATGCGCAGGCTTGATATGGGTCCAATGATCAGGGGGTAATGTGTGACGTCGTGTGAGCAGTGTTGGGTCCGAGACAGTTTCAGCCGAGACGAGACGAGACCGAGACAATTAGTTTTCGAGACCGAGACGAGACAGAGACACTTGTTTTCAGAATCAGCCGAGACGAGACCGAGACCGAGACAATTACCTTCGAGACCAAGACGAGACCGAGACACTAATGCCCGAGACAGTGAACGAGACACTAGTTATTTCTATGCAATGCACACACTTTCTTCCATATTCCCACCTACCTCATTGCAATTATAGACTACTTCTACAGTTTTAAGTTAATTCCTGATATCATTCATTGTATTATCATCATCATCATCATCATCATCGTCATCATCATCATTTTATAATCATAGAAGATGAGAGCGGGCGTTGGGCGGGGGGGGGGGTGATGTACCTGGCGGGGACCATTGCCTGATGTGAATGTGTCATTGTATCAAGTAAGTAACCTACATGTACATCAGGGTGAAGGCTGAAAAGTACAGACTGAAGTTTTCCACATTGCGGATTTTCCACAGAAATCACGGAATTCGAGGTACTAGTATAATGCGGAAAACAACATTTTGAGCAAAAATTTAAAAAAATATCATGCCCCGAAATTCCACCCGAAGTAAAATTTATAAAATATTCATCGAATAAAACTAAACTTATTTACCAAAATGATGCTTGATAAAGCAAAAAAAAAAAAAAAAAAATACATGCATTACCTGTAAATATGTCCCCAAACCCGAATCAAAACCCCCATGGGCCTAGTAAGCTTGACGTTATTTGTGATTTTACCAACACAAATTCAAGTCGGAAAATTGCTAAATTACAACATGGAGAAAAACAGAATTTGATATTTGTAAAACGGAGAAAAACGGAATTTGACATTTGTAAAACGGAAAACTTTGGCCCTTACTGGAAAGGTGCATGACCAGGGAGTTGTAATTGTGGTACTCATGTATTATGTAAAGGGAGGGGTGAAGAGGGACTGCATCCACATTGTAAAATAGGGGGTAATGAGGACTGGTACCCTAACCCCGTCATCCCCCCCCCACACACACATACACACACAGCTGACACACAGACACAGGCAAACGCAAGCCCAAGTTTAATTTGGGGGATGTGTTTTATTTGAAAGCTAAACTTGGGCTTTAAGATGTTTTGCACAGTTTACAAAATTAATTTTGTGGCGGAGGTGACCTTATATTTTTGTATTTTCTTCTTCTTTGACAAGGAGCTCGTGAATAAAGAAACCCGGGGGGGGGGGGGTCAATGTCATTACAATGTGTACACCATGTGCGAGTGAAAAAACGCGTAAAAGGGTTTTTTTTTCCACAGCCGGGCGGTGCGTGTGCGTACTGTGAAAAGGGTATCAAAATCATGAAAAAGGGTTTACTTTTAACAGAGGGTTTTCTTTAAAAGGGTATCTTTTCAGACTTGAATATTTGTTTAGGGTATTTAACAGAAGATTTACTTTAAAAGGGTATCTTTTCAGACTTGAATACTTGTTTAGTGTATTCAACAGACGGTTTACTTAAAAAGGGTATCTTTTCAGACTTGAATACTTGTTTAGGGTATTCAACAGAAGGTTTACTTTAAAAGGGTATCTTTCAGACTTGAATACTTGTTTAGTGTATTTAACAGACGGTTTACTTTAAAAGGGTATCTTTCAGACTTGAATACTTGTTTAGTGTATTTAACAGACGGTTTACTTTAAAAGGGTATCTTTTCAGACTTGAATACTTGTTTAGAATATTCTGAGATTGACAGATTATTACTTCTTTAGGGTCCATTTTGAAAGTCCGTATATACACGCGCAGGGTGTAGGCCCTACACCTTGAAGGTACAGTTTTCTGCTTTAAGTTTGGTACCTTTGTTCACTAAAATTGACAAATCTACAGACTATATTTCAAGGTATCCAACACTTAAACTCTACTCTATGTACTCCAATCCCGCGTTTAAATTATTAAATAATGTGCATTTTATGCTGTAGGTCGGGCAGAAAGCAGTGAGAATCTGAGAGGGACTCGTCAAAATTGAGCTGTTTTTTGAGTGTCTCGTCGATGTCTCGGCCTACGAGACCGAGACATTTCCGTCGAGACCGAGACCGAGATGAGACAATTAGCGTCCGAGACCAAGACGAGACACGAGACACACAAATACTGTCTCGAGACATGTCTCGAGACCGAGACACGTCTCGAGACACCCAACACTGCGTGTGAGCATTGTTCTACAGTGATACAAGACGATAAACAACTCGCCTTTACCTTTACCTTTTGTTGCTGTATGTTGTGAATGTGTTTGTGTGTGTATATGTGTATATGTGTATGTGTTTGTGTGTGCATTATGTGTGCATGTTGTGTGTTGCTGCTGTATGTTGTGTGTGTCTGTGTTTGTATGTGTGTATTATGTGTGTATATTGTATGTGTGTTCTTGCTGTATGTTACGTGTGTGTTTGTGTTTGTGTGTGCTTGGGTGTGTGTTGGGTGTGTGTGAGTGTGTGTGTGTGTGTGTGTGTGTGTGTGTATGTGTGTGTGTGTGTGTGTGTGTGTGTGTGTGTGTGTGTGTGTCCGCGTGTGTGTGTGCTGTGTGTGGCGTGGGTGTGTGGAGTGTGTGGGTGTGTGGGTTGTGTGCGAGGTTGTGTGTTGTGTGGGTGTGTGTGTGTGTGTGTGTGTGTGTGTGTGTGTTGTGGTGTGTGTGTGTGTCGTGTGTGTGTGTGGAGTGTGTGTGTGTGTGTGTGTGTGTAGTGGTGTGTGTGTGTGTGTGTGTGTGTGGTGTGTTGTGTGTGTGTGTGTTCCGAGAAATCTTTTCGCCTTACCACGATCCACCCTCTACTCCTCAGAAAGTAGATTTTTACGAATATAATATTCATATATCCCTGTATTGTTTGAACTGAGAGTAAGAGTGTTAAATTCCAACGGTTTAATATTATGAACTGAGATAGTAACAAACAAGTGCACATGCCTAAAAGAGGACAGCTTATACACAAAAAAGGGGGGGGGAATGCGTTACTGTTACGTTTTTATTTTTGTGTATAGGCCTCAGGCCTATCTATAAGCACTTATATTTTGGCCTTTAAGAAGTTAGAGAACTCCCATTGGAAAATATTTTCACACCTGTTAATGTATTAGCTGCATTTTATACCCAGGTAACCTTCTCTTTCACATTTTTTGTACAATTTAACACTGTTACCCACTACCTTTATTGGGAGGAAATATATTTTTGCACTTTGGGTTTGAGTTTGAAAACATACATCAAATTATAAACATATACATATATCTTACAATAAAGTGAAACAATAAAATTTTGCATTTCTATAAAGATAAAGAAAAAAACCTTTGATGTGTATGATGTAGCAAATGCATATGTAAGAATGACCAAGTTTGAAAGATTTGCATATTAAACTAATACTTTACACAAGCATAGGAATTAACATTTGAAATAAAGAAAATAATTAATAGGAACATCAAAATTCAAATGCTTAATAATACGTACTTTGATATAGAGATTAAAATTCAGCATTAACATACATTAAAAAGTCTGTGTTAAAATCACCCCAGTGTTAATACGAGACAACACCGTAAATTCTATATCCGGTGTCAAATTTTCGGTGTGATCTTTAACCCTATTTTAACTGGGCTATTTCAGACCAGGTGTTTACGGGGGGGGGGGGGTCGGTGTCAATTTGACCCCCCCCCTTCAGATCTCGGCCTCCGATAGCGCGATCGCCGCGAAAATTTGCATGCGCAGAAAGCCGAATGTAAACTACAAGACTGTATAGTAAAATTTTCAAAAAGATTTTTTTCTATTTTTAAGTCATTAATTATGCAAATAAGTGCATAAAATTATGTTTTCGCTTATAACTCACGTACAATAACTAGTAGAATGCTAATTTTTGGTGAAAATATTCATTCTAACATTTTTTACAATTATCTATAAAAATTTTGCCGAGTTTGAATTAATTTCTTATGTATTATTTTGTTTTGGGAATTTCTTATTTATTTCTTTGTTTTTTCGACCTTTTGTTTTTTATTGTTTTTTCGATGAAATTTGTTGGAGACACTTTTGAAATCATAAACAGCACTTCATTACAACCAGTGAAAGCAAAAATAATCATACATTTATGATTTTTGGCTGAAAACACAATTTGCATTGATTTTGTACACGAAATCACGTTTTTGAGTAATTTTGGGGTTGACATGCATGTATAAAAAGCCGTGCAGCGTCGTAACTGTATGTTCGATTTTCGCGAAAATAGTCTCAAAAGATGCGCTAGACTTGAAAGTAAAACGTCAGCGAGGACGCTGTGAAAAAAAAAAAATTCCGGGGCGGCGTAGTCGCGAAATTCGTCGAGGGGGAGAAGGTCAAATTGACCCCCCCCCCTCAGTATAGGGTTATACCTAATTATGTTATTTTACCATTTAGCGGATAATTTTCACACTCTTTAGTGTTACCGTCAAATTCCTGAGTGTAATTGTAACACCTGACGGTTGGGTCCTCTATTAACACCAGGGGTGTTAATGTTAACACCGACTCTTATGCCGCGGTAAATTTTTAAGTCATTTGGTATTTATTTTGATGTAAAGATTAACACAAGGTTCGTATCAACAAAGGGGGTTTAAAGACACTACATAACATTGTGTAGCCCCATTTAAAACAAAAGTTTCAAACTTTGCTATCTGACATATCTCACAGTGTTTGAATGGGCAAATAAATACCCTATACAAAAAAATTGAGATTTGTGCTGTCACTCGTAAAATATGTTAAGATAAAAATCGGCTCATGAATTTTTGTCAGAGGACGAAAATTCTCCAACACAGCAATTCACGAGGGGAAACTGGAATGGTCGCTCAATGATGTTCATTTTTAAAAGCACATAATGATCTTTATATATTTACTTATTTATTTCATCTCATTGCAGCTTGGAAAATTGGATTTCACATATAAATATACAAATATTTCATTGAAATATATAAATTTGAACAATAATCATCAATGACCATGTAACTTACAAGAGAAGAAATAAGTATACATAAAAGATATTTTCACAGCTAAAAGACAATGTGAAAAACATATGGGAAACACACAAAAACTTATTTGTGATGAATAGGCGAAGCAAGAAGATAGAAAGAAGCGAGGAAGCGGAAAAGTTGAGCGATTGGGGGATAAAGGAGGAGCAATAAGAGTGAAAAGAACATGAAATAAAGTAACATGAAAGAGAACAAAGGAAAGGAAGAGAAAAGAAAAAGAAGATGGGGAAATAGCTTAAATATTGCACTTTCAGTAATAACCATGCATGACTGTATAGAATAAACCAAAATAACATTAGAAATCGTGGCAGGTATGAGACCATAATGAATTGCAAAAGAAAACTTGTTTATATAATTGGTTCGAGAATAATTCAATTTCAGTAGAATAGAATTTTGAACTGCAGTTTTCTCAGGGCTTCATCTTCAAACATTACCAGAGACATTGGTAGCATGGAAAATCGTGTAAGTCAGAGTGTTTAAACTGGAAACATTGTCATACGATGACTTTAACATGGACATGTTATCTAAACCAGATGTTAATGTATGAAGGCAGTTGTTTCGAAGAATAACAACTGCAAAAAAGTTTCCCATACATTTGATATGACATCAAACCTAGTTTAGGAAGATATTACCAAACCTTTACGCAGAATGTTCTACTGAAAAACTGATTGGATATAGAATGGACTGGGGGGGTCTTCAAATTCATACATTACCGTAGTGAAGAAGTTTAACTTCCGATGAGAATATGAACAAATGTACAGTTAACCACAACATTATTCACACCCTTGTGAAAATGTCACTTTTTTGCATTTTTTCTCCCTGATAAGTGATGGACTGGTAAAAAGTTGGACTTAAGTTTGATACTGTTAGATATCTCGTATCAATCAACACATTTTTGGTTTCACTTCATTTACATTACCATAGATAGGCACTTATTATATTGTTACATGTATTTAACTTCTGTGCAGTTATTGGGCAAAATGGCAAATAGAGTTTCAGAAAGTTTGATACTGCCTGTTTTGAAAAAGAAAAACAACAAATTGTACAGACTTTCAGATATCTTTTGATATGAAATAAAACATATTTTTTATGGAGATATGACCAAATCTTCCTATTTTAACTTATCAGAAAAATGGACGTCTTATCATCATACATGTATTTATAGAACAGTCCACCTTCGTATGTGAATGTGAACCCAAATATTCATTTCCGTGCTATAATTTGGCAATATAGAGTTTCACGCAGGTTTAAAACATCACACAAATTTATACATAAAACTGTCATATTCATTCACTTCATTTTTCGTTAAGCACCAGCGCGTCAAAGGCGGGAAATGTCACGATAGTGTAATATCTCCTGTAAGACATAGGCGGCGGAAGCGGTGGGACGGAGGGACACGTCCACCCCCCCCCCTAAATTTTAGGTGGGGGACGCTCCCCCCCCCCCCACCACCGCCCCAAAATGGCCCGAAAAAAAAGAAAAAAGAAAGAAAGAAAAGAAAAGAAAAGAAGGAAAAAAAGAAAAAGAAAAGGTTAAGAGGTAAAAAGAGCCGGAATCGAAAATTGACCTGTGATTTGGAGAAAAAATTCCAGCATAACCCCCCCCCCCCGCGGTGAGCGAGTTTTTGGGCGCTGGCGTGACTGGGAAAAAAAATAGACCTAGGATTTGGCCGCGGATGAACGCGCCATTTTTACTAAACTTTGGATATGTAATTCAACTTTCGCCATCCCCCCTAAATATTTGCTCTTCCGACGCCACTGCATTAAAATAATACGTGCAAAATATTGTTTTATTCCAAATCCTTCCTCATGTCTCAGTGATATTTCCACTTCTACTTTTTGCAGTAAATTTACTCATATTTTGCAAGATCTTGTCCAAATTTGTCTTTAATTTCTGCGAGAAAATTGGAGTTTTTCGAAATTGCTGCACATTGATAATCCCATTACCCATACACTTAATCACATTTAAAATGCATGATAATGCTACATTCTTCACCAAAACATTTTTATTGTTTTTTCAGATTTACCGAAAAACATGACTTGAAGAACCACGAAGAACAGGCAATTTGGCCATTTAGAAAGTGGAACGTTTATATGGCTCCACCCTAAACACTCTTCTATGCAGACGCTTTTTGTCAAAATGATGCAGCCATTCAGGATATTGGACTTAATGATTACAATGCAACGCTAATTTCCTCTAAGATGTTGATACTATAGGGCCTTTTTTTTGGTGGCAGCTTCAGGCCCCTGCGAGTGGGGGCTGCAAAGGGTGTTGCAGCGTTCCCTAAACATAAGGGGTGCTGCACTCCTTAGAATTATTCACCATTGATCATCTGATAGGTAGCTGCTGTGGGGACTGATTGCATTTCCCCCTTTTTTGGAGGGAAGGTTTTTGTCGCATAGACTTGCACCATGCAACAGCCCTTTTTGGGACTGATGACCTGTTTTTACTAGAGAAATTCTTGTCACCTTTATTTGCATCATGAAACAACTCGCTGTTGAGACTGACGGCATTTTTTGATCCTCAGCACTGGCAACTTTTTGGTAGGGGTGCCGTGCTGTGGATAAAACTTGAAATATTGAAAGCTGGCACCCCCTCCAAAGGTTTCCGTGCAGCTTCCAAAACACACCCATTTTTTGAAACCCATTCTATCCAAAACCGGATGCTTTTTGTCTACGTGCTGTGGATACAATGATCAAGGGATTCTAGTGTAATCATTTCTGCTCCGATATTGATACTGTGTTGACAGACGAAATTCTGGGACGTCTCTTGTTGCACCTTCCACAAAATACAGAAAATACTGCATTTCGAAACGCTTTGTTTCCGAAGCCATACAGATAGGGGCTAGAAGCTACGGTAGAGTAAACAAGTGCGTGGATTAATGAAAATATCGTAGGGCTCACTAACGCGCTAAACGTCTTATTCAAAACGAAGATACAGAACGGTAACCAGCAGATGGCAAAACTGAAAATGAGAAGGAACAGGAGTAATGCTGACTTGGCTTCTCGTCTCAGTCGCCGTCTCTCGCGGGTGATTGGAAGGGAGTTGTTGTCGTCTGCACCTTCAATTACTCCTCCTCCTCCTCCACTTATTGTTTCTCCTCCTCCTCTTGCTCCTCCTCCTCCTTCTTGATTAGAATTTAGGGGAACCACGGCTCGAGTATGCTGACGAATTACCATAAAGATTCGACCGTATATGATAATCATGACTGGGATCGGGATCAGAAAGTTGGCGAAAACAAACGACAGGTAGGACTTGTCGGCTATTATCACGTGGAGTCGACAGCCATGGACGTGCGCCAACTCCCCCCGGTATCCAATAGATGTTGCCATTGGTATCAGGAACGAGAATACAGCGGAGTAGACCAGGACTAACCCCAACGCTAGTCCAACGCGACGACCGGTCAGAATGTTCGGGGCGTGCAAGGAGTGACAAATTGAGATGTAACGTTCCAAAGTCACGGCCAAGATGTACAGAGTAATGCAAAAGCCACAGAAAATGCAAATTGTCATGATTATAAAACATTCCGGATTGTTTCTGATGATAAAACTATCGACCAAACCTTGGAGCGGGTACACCACAGTCGATATCACGCCGCCGGTCAAAAACATGGCCATGTTGAACCAGTTCGGAATTGTACGGAGTTCGCGTCGGCGTAGAAATGCAATTATCATCGCTACATTCCCAACTGTTCCGATGAACGAAATTGTTAAGTTGGTTGCAATAGTGATAATCACGTACGAACTTGTCATTTTTATGTATTATCATTAACATCAGTCTGCTGATGTGCTTTCTGCTCGGCAGTTTCATCGACTGTGGTGCACTGATTTAATAATGACCGCTTTTATTATACCTTGTGCCTTCAACACAATCAAACGTAAGAAAAGGGACTATCATGCACTCTACTGCGCATGCTCAAAACTGACTTCCGATAACTCCACGCTACTCCCGATACTTTGATTATTGAAAATAATTTCAACTAGCCTCGTCTGCAAAATAAATTTGTCTGACACATAGACCATATATATTAATGATCAATAAAGGGTAAGCTTTGCATTGGAAGTTAATAAACAACGAAATGAACTACACGTATAAGTAAACAATTTTAAACATCAGCTGAAAAAAGGAAGTTTGCCTGGTATAGGTTTCTATTATCCAAAACTTGTTCATTACATTATTGAACACGACACTCGCCTGATAGACGATAGCTTGTAGCTTGTATCAAAGCTTAGAAAGATCACATGTTCCTATATCGTGTAATGTTTTCGCAATATTTGCCACTGATCCACTGATTTTAGTCCTTTGGGTTGTCTTTTTTATGTCCTTAACTTTACGTTGTGGCTAGAAAAAGTCTTTTGGATGACTACGAGAATTTGCATGCTTCGTGTTTAATCACTTCATCTCTACATCGGAGAATATGATGTTGACATTTGTCTGATCGGCTTCATCGATTTTGTTTCGTGGGCTGTGTCTCTGTTGGTTTTTCAAAAAGGTATTCTTCCCAATAAAGAAACATCTATTATGTTCATGTATGTATCTTACAGGTGTGCACCACTTTCGATATCTCCAAAGGGGATTTGGTCGAGTCTGCCTAGACGCTTATAATTCATGCTGTATTGAAACTGTTGTATAAGTCTCTTAGCACTAAGAATACCACCTAGCGATGTGATAATATCTCTCAATTTTAATGTAACGATTTATACTTTCTTGGTAATAAGACTAACCCCTGGGAGAATATGCGTTCGTTAGTTGAACCGTCTTATGTACTTAACCCGTTGGAGACTAAGTACGAGTTAACTTGTGTTGGGGACTATGGAAAATGTGTTTTGTAGTAAAATCAAATCGTCTCCAACGGGCTAATCTGAAAAAAAAGTATTCTTTGAACACAGCAGAATTAAAGGACAGCCGCGGCTTTTACAGTATTGCACTGTTTGTGCTACGTTTATGTTATATTCCCGGCGGCCACGGCAATCGTGTGTCAAGCCACTGTGGTCAAAAACGAGATGGACGTGAGACAGCACCGGGGAGGGGGTAGGGGGATGGGTAAACGTGAAAGACCTAAGAAAGCTTGAATTTGGAGAACAAAACAGGCAAATATTCCACTGTGAACGAAAAAACGACATGTTTCTGACGAACGGGGCTGTCGTTGCCACCGGAAATAGTTAGAATTCATCGAGGGACGTCGTATAACCATGCAATAAATGGAAGAAGAGGTACACATTACTTTATGAGAACGAGACTTTTATGTATGTATTTATGAAGTTTCGCTTATTTGAAAGGATATCCTAATCAATATACATTCTTGTTTTCATCAGGGCACATTAAAATACATTTTTTTAATTTCACAATAGATTATATATATATATACTTTACTAGGCTAAAATAAGTAATACATAACACATTAACATACCGCAGACAGCGATATAATTGTACAGTTTAGTAAAAATCAATCAAAATACATGTGGTTAATGTCTAAAGATTGCAGGCACCTGTTATAAAACATATATTATTTGTGGAAAGCGGAGATACCCGTACGTATTGTGTGTGTGTGTGTGTGTGTGTGTGTGTGTGTGTGTGTGTGTGTGTGTGTGTGTGTGTGTGTGTGTGTGTGTGTGTGTGTGTGTGTGTGTGTGTGTGTGTGTGTGTGTGTGTGTGTGTGTGTGTGTGTGTGTGTGTGTGTGTGTGTGTGTGTGTGTGTGTGTGTGTGTGTAAGTGATGGCAATGTGTGGATGGTAGTTGTTTGTATATACATCTGAGTGAGTATGTAAAATTGTGTAATAATTGGATAATTATATGTGTTATGTTAATCCTGAAATACAAATAGTAATACAAAGTACACTTAGTGTAGAGCCATTTCAAAATCCAGTTCCAAAATCAATAACGCAGTATATAGATATAGTGAAGTCAATATAGTTCATACAATACACTTACTATATTTCGAAATATTTATTTCCACATTAAAGTCCATTCCAGCAGCTCAGGGGCTTCGATCCAATTTTCTGATGGGAGAAGGGGGGGGGGGCAAAGGTAAGAAACATGTCAACATTTTCGGCACACTTTTCGTGCGAAATCTTATTTCAATTTAATTTCAATTTCATATATTTTCACATATAAACAACATTATACAGTGTGTCCCAGAAGAAAGGAAACCGAGATTGACGAAGATATTTTTTATATATTGATAACAAATATGACAAAAAATATACATGGTTGGAAAGCATATTTTCTCTTCTTTAATGTGATACCAGTCACAGAGATTTTCATTCACGCATGACTGAGCAAAGACAAACAGAAGGGGCACAGGTATAAAATCATTTGCACGAGCAAATTTGAAATTCAAACTGTCATGCTTGAATGTATTCAGAATATCTTCGATGTTGAAGGACATCATTGAAAAGCCTATTTTATCTTCTTTCACGATACCACATTTGTGAAAAATGAGCTATGCATCAGTGAGAAAAGACAATTTGAAAAGATGCTTGTTTTTAGAAATGTTCCAAAAAGCATTCATTACCCTGTTTTCTGGATTTGGCAGCCAGCAACCAAGAAATTACCTCGCCAACAAGATTCGGAGCCTATTGTTATGTCCCAAGCAAGATATTGTGTGAATTCAGCTGTGCGTGAACCTTTTGTTCAGCGTGCCTCCAAATTCTCAAAATAAATTCATTCTAAAAATCACTCTAAAACAGGCATGTTTTAATTTTGCTTGTTCTCCGGCCTACGTTATTCATTTTTTACGCATAAAGTGTCAGATAAAAGAAGAAATAGTGAATATTTATGACATGCTTCTATTATTTTTTTTTAATAATTACATTTACTACCCTGAAAATGCATTCAAAGGTGGAATTCGTGCGTGCAAATAAAATGTTGGTACCATCAATATCCATTGTTTTAATCCAATCATGCGTGAGCAATGAATAACACGTTATGTATCAAATGAAAGAAGAGAAACACAGCTTTACAAACATACCTAATTCATTTAAGGAATTGTTCACTATGATAGAAAATTTTTTTGTCATGAGATCCGGTTTCCATTTTTCTGGGACACACTGTATTTACAAACTTCAAAATATACATACAATAATAATAAATTTAAATTATGCATTCAACAATTAATTTAAGTAGTGGAACCATGTAAAGCACTATTGCTGGGCTTGGTAAGTATGGCCCTTTAATGTCATAACACAATAAATATGCGTAGAGATCACATAATGATTATGAATTCATACACAAACGAGCGGCGTACATTGCAATTTCGCGCCGCAAAATTGAAAATTGTGTATATTTTGTTATTATTTCTGTGTTAAGTTTGATGGTTGTACACGGCTTTGTAAGCATATACTTATATTAGGTTTTATGATTGTTTCAAGGTGTCAATATTACTATTGCTCCCCAATATTTTCATTGGTGGGGCGACTGCCTCCCTTGAACCCCCACCCCACCCCTCCGGGATCGACGCCTCAGCACCAACTTTGGAATATCATTTTAAGAGCCTCAAATTTCTGTCTGTAGCTTGTGTTTACAAATGAGTTTCTATTTGAATTGATGTGCGTTACGTGTTATTCGTTAACGTCATCATGCAAAATAAATTTATTTGCCAAGAAAGAAGGTATATATAATCGATCGACACATTTAAAAACCTTTAAACCAAATTTTATTAAACCTCTTTAAACATTAAATATATTGAACAGAAACCAGTTATAAAGCTATTTCACATTTAATTAGCAATGACCTTTGACCTTTGAGCTACATAATCCGAAATCGAACTCAGGCTGTATTTTGATATCATGTACCTTCATAACAAATCTCATGATTCAAATCCTTCAAACATAACTCAAGTTCGATGAGAGGCTTTCGGTACAACCATGTACGTTGGAAAACTCCACGTTCCGGTCAGCAAGAGCACCGACAAGATGATTTGAAAAAGGCTGCGGAAGGAGAATATGCTATTTCGCCATTTTGTCCCCGTCAGACGCAAAAAAAAGTATGAAAATTATCGTTTCTTGGAACAATTCCTGCGTAGTGAAAGCAGACGTATCTGGAAATGTCCGAATCAATCGGGAAGGGCACGATATGCCTCGGAACCTGTTGACTCTCCCTTGTCTTGACCGCAAGTGTCCGCAGCTTCGCTTATTTTAGATTCGCATCGTTTACAGAAGAGGCGAAAGTTTTACAGAAAGGCGAGATGTTCTGACTGTGGCTGACTGTCTTCACGACAACGCAACAAGTTGCCAAAGGTGTCAAGAAGTTAATTTTTAGTCTCGACCAAAATTTGGACGCAGAAATTTTGCCCTCTCCCGAAAGTGCGGAAAAGCCGGGAAGTGTTTAAGAATAATAAAACAGTGAGGGGAATCTTTCAAGTACATGTATTATGTGGATATGTTGCGGAATGAATTGTCCGCACCCAAGTGGACGCCAGGTGTTGGTAGCATCGGGATGTCATATTCATTCAGCCATTTTACCAAAACAAAGACTTCACTGCGTTTCGAAATACCTTGTTTCCAAAGCCATACATGTAAGGATTTATCGCCACCGGAGAGTATGCTAGGGCATGCATCAAGGCAAACTCCAAGGGGCTCACCTGGGAGCTAAACGTCTTATCCGCGATAAAGAACGTGATCGGAAAGTAGCAGACGATGAATATGAAAATGAAGCAGAAGAGGAGAAGGGCCGACTTCACTTCGCGCCTCCATCTCCGTCTCTCGATGACAGCGGCAAGGATGTGTTCGTTTTCCACGTTGTCGACGCTTGCCTCTCGTTGCAATGGCGGTAGGCTGGCCACAGCTCGCGTGTGTCGACGAATTGTAACAAAGATTCGACAGTATATGATGACCATGGCGGGCATTGGGACCAGGACGTTAAAAAACATGAATGACACGTATGCTTGTTCGGTCACCACCAGATGTAGGCGACACCCATGCACGTGTGTGAACTTCCTGGTGTTTCCAATGGGTGTGGCCAGTGGTATCAGGTAACAGAAAAACATGGAGTAGATGCAGATCAAAGCCAGCACGGTTCCGACGCGACGACCGGTCAAGATATTCGGGGCCTGCAACGAGTGACAAATCGAGATGTACCGTTCCACCGTCAGCGCCAGCACGTAAAAGTTGAAAGCGATGGCGGCGGTCATGATGGTCGTCATGATGATAAAACATTCGGGGTTATCTTTGATCAGGAACACATCGACGAGTCCCTGGAGCGGGAAGAGCAAGGCGGAGAAGAGGCCCCCGATGATGAAGGTGGCTAGGTTGAACCAGTTCGGAATCGTTCGAAGTTCACGTCGGCGGATGAAGGCCGCGACGAGTACGGTGTTACCGACGGTGCCGAGAACCGAGATCGTAACATTCGTGGCAATCGTGACAATGACATACAAACTCGCCATTTCGGCCACCAAAATCTTGTCGTCTGCTTCTTAGTCTGTGTCCATTGTGATGCGCTTATTATATAAGTTCCCCTATAAATAGTGATCTGTAAGAGCGTTTGTTTGTTGATGTCATAACTTATGCGTGATTAACTCTCCAAATGCGTTAAATGAACAGCGGCTTAGCGTAGTCTTACCTGTTTCCTGCATGCTTATGATGATTCGGATGAAAAAGTGCATTAATGTCATGTCCCATTTTTCGATACTTCTTGAATTTGTTCGATCAATCGTCAACATTAATCTATAAAAAGCTCAAAAGTACAGCCGTGGTTTTGTACATAAATTGCGCATGGTTTGATCTTTTCATTTCTTGGATTGTTCGCAGTAGATCTCGTTATTTCATAAAGAAAAAAGTGTGGGACTCACAGTTAAATTAGAAAAAGCCGTCAACGAAATGTGTTTAAAACTATTAAAGTGGAATTCTTTATCCAGTGCGCGTCGTTTGCCTTCACATTTATTTGATTGTCTTCAGTAGCCCATAGACCTCATTTGTTTTTTTATAGAGAAAAACTGTGAGACTCACAATTGAATCCAAAGAAACCGCCTAATAAATGTGTCTACACTATTAAAGCCTAAGTATAGTTTGGGGAAATGGTGAAAAACAAAATTCTTTGCAATGATGTTTTTTGATAGACCTATATGATATGTCGATGCCCTGAAAATTGCTCGCTCTGAAACTCTCCCATTTTCTAGAAATTACTCCCATAGCTGTACATACCGCTACATCTTCTCCGATCATTTAAACGTCACACTATAAAAAAATTTCAATGGGTTTGATGTTGTTTTCTGATGTCTGGGGGTGATTGACCGAACAATTGTCTGATCGACCAAAACTATATACTTGGGCTTAAAAGCGGGAACTCTTATCTAAATAACAGTTTGTTCATACTTTTTAAATGGATTATGAAAAATTCTTACGCCTTAATGACCTGTATGATGACGTTTACATAATAATGCGTGTATAAAGTCTTAATAAACAAATCAATGCGTGTCGATATTTTGTGTTTATATAGTCCCCATGTCATAAATGTACATGTAATAATATATTTAACAAACTTATTCTTTTCATATATAGCTATATTTGATACCCGTTTGATTACTTTCCCACTGACATTAATCGTTTTAATCATTTGCTACAAAACAACTTCTTTTGATCGCTAAACATGGAAGAAATTTGAACAAGTGAATCAGTAATCGCTCCAC
>JZLH01S0323903.1:25679-45885 GCA_001188425.1 Eucidaris tribuloides | reverse complement strand
TTTGGTTTTTTGGGGGGGCACAACATTTTTGCCCGAATATATGATAAATGCCCGAATATTCATTTTTTAATTTAAACCGCGAAAGGGGGGGGGGGGGTGAAAGGGGGTCCCCTGCAGTCTGCAAGCAGAATGTGTTTATAATTTGGCTGCGAGTGTATCCCTGTTTCGCTTTTAAAAAATGTACATGAAAAGGTCAATCATATTGCAGAAAAATATGTAATAGTCCTAAAAATTAATCGGGTGATGGTCTGGGAGGGGATTCTCTCTCCCAGGGTGAGAAAATTTTGCATTTTCACTTTCAAAAAGATACAGTTATTGCCTCTTTTAGTTACAAATGAAACTGTATTTCATTGACTTGCACGACTCTTAAATGATCTAAACGAAAATGCGGGGAGGGCGTGAATGGGATACCCCTGCGAGCAAAACGCAATGAAAAAATGCCTGCGAGGATCCCCCTTTTATGGTAAGAAACTGCCGTATTGCCTTTGACAAATGTGCTTTAAAGATTATGTAACGTTGCAGTAAAGTATCAAAGGTGATACTTTATATGAAATTGTAAATGACCGAATAGACATCAGCATAAACGTCAGGGGGAGGGTCTGGGAGGGGGTTTCCCTCTCCCCAGGATGAGAAAAAAATGCATTTTCCCTCTCAAACACGTACAGTTTTGCCCCTTGTAGTGACAAATGAATCTGTATTTCATTGATTTGCAATTTTCGCTAATAAGAATTAGAATTAGTGGGCAGGGAACAATCGCCTACCCATTGAGGAGGGGGCAACATATCGTCTAGCACTCCCCCATAATTTTGATAACTTGAAAAATTAATACAAATTAGTGCACAACCATGTTTTTAAAAAAGGCACTACAAAACTATTAAATTTTACATGAAACATTACTAAACATACATATTGTTCAATTTTCTACACTTTTAGAATGCAGTTTGGCGCGCGGAGCTCCCCAAAAAAATTTGACATTTATGGAAATTCGGGCAGCTTCTTCCAAACAAGAAAAATAAGAAAGCATTTAGCCATTAAAAAAAAGGTTTTTTTTTATTATTTGGAAAATTGAATTCGGTTCTTTTTTCACAAACTTGCCCAGATTTTTCACTGATTTATGTGCCGTTTTTGCCCGAATTTTTCCATCGCTTTTGCCCGAATTTTCAGTTTTGAAAAATTTTAGGGGGCACAGTGCCCCCCCCCCCCGTCTCATACGCCTATAAGTAGTAGTGGTAGTATTATTATAATTATCATCATTATTATTAGGAAGATATCAGTGTACACTGCCTATCACTGAATATACAAATTAGAGATGTCAAATTATGTAGCGCAATTACTATAGAAATACATTTTTTTCTTATAAAAGCTCCAGTTTAGCCTGATTCCTGTTTTAGCCTGATTTAATTCAATTCAAATACATTTATTTCTTCTTTCAATTGACAACATGACAACATAAGAATAACAATTTACAATTTGTGATCACATAATAATTATTTGTATATAACGACAATGAAATAAATTATTAATCACAGAATTGAAGATATTGATATTTCTTTTAAAGAGTAAACACATTACTCATTTACTCAGGGATGAATCTTTTAAAAATAATTTTAAAAAATATCAAATTCACAGTGAAATTAGAGTAAAAAGGGGTGATTTCTTCGAATTCTGTGGTGACCTATAAGGCATCTCTTAGTTCGTCACCAAGGTCAATCATAAACGATAAATTTCAAACAATTTCACTCAAAGCTCACCAAAATATCATCCTCAAAGAAGGACCCTTTTCACCCTTTTGGTTAATACATATATTACAGTTATGAATACATGCAAACAGATTAATGTTTATCATAATACTAGTACTCCAATGATGTTTTAAACTAAAATAGTTAAGAGGCAATTTGTAAGACCTGCAAAGGTATAAATGAAGTACTATTTTGGGGAGGCATTTTTTGAAAAAAAAAATTGGTGGCATGCTTCCAGTCCAATGGTAGTGGAGTTCTTATTGATCCCATCCCCACCTAAAAAAATAATAATGATCATAAATGAAAACAAAGAAAAAAATTACTTGCCGGGTTGGATTTGTGCAAAACTATATGCTGAAAAGTGTTTCCTTTCGTTGGTTCACATAATTTAGGTGAATTGCACTTACCTGGATCTATTGTTACATTAAATGAACATCTATTCTCATTTCCAGCGATATCCTGAGCTATCATCGTCACCGTAGTTGTACCAATGGGAAAAATTGACCCCGGAAGTAAATGGTTTGGCTCGACCGACAGAGCGTTTCCGCTTTCTACGTTGTCGGTAAATACTTTGGGCCGGTAAACGACAACCCGTGATGTGTTGGAGAAGTAGTTGTCCGGGCATACAAGCGTTGGACTTTCGGTGTCTAAAATAAACATACAAACAAACATTGTTTCATACCGTTGATAGGGCGACAAAACCTTGTATTTAAAGGCAGTGGATCTCATTTGCAAACATCCCCGCAGACCAGGAAAAGATAACCCATGCCCTTAGGCTATTAATGAAGGGCACGTCTGTGCAATCTGGGGGAGAGTAATTGCTTAGAATTTGAAAAATGCGAAAGAAAAACAAAAGCCGTTTAGTGTACATTCTATGGCAGGAATTATTTCCTCGCGAGAAAAAAAAAATCAAATCACAGTCTAACGGTCACTGTAATTCCACTAAAACTGAGTTTCTAGCTGCTATATTTTGCTAAAGGTTCGCAGATGATATTTTCTTCTAAATGCCATTGTATTTGCACAATGTTAATTTTTAGGCATGCAAAAGAGATCCACTGCCTTTTAAAAAAAAGTTTGACATTCAGGAGAGTCCCACCAAAATATGGTTGCCCTAGCAGTGAGAAATGAGATGGCCGTATTTTGTTTTTGTTTTTGTCTTTTTTGCTCGGCAACATTGGCTCTATTTTGTGATTGAAATGTTTGTTACAGTTTCCAGCAGGTCTCGGAGACGTCTCACCGACGGTCTCCAAGACCTGTCAGAAACTGGAAGTCTAAGTGAAACGTCGCAGAGAGGTCGCAGAGATTTGGTGGAGTCGTCTGCAAGACCTACTGGAGACTGGAAGAAGTCTAAAAAAAAAATCAAACATGTTTGATTTCATGCGACTCCCGGGAAACCCTCAAAGACTCAAGTCACCAACTGGTCACCAACAAGTCTCTAGGCTAGGATAATTATACAAATTACTTATCTGTTAAATCTTATTAAAACAAACAGATATAATCCTTCTCCTTTGGGTAATCTAATCTTACATTATCTCTAGTGAGACCAATGTACTCATGTTTAGAAACATCTTACTTTTTTCTTTCTGTCGTCGTTTCTCTCTTTCTTTCTTTTTTTCCTTCCATCTGTTTTCTTTCTTTGTTTTTATTTACCTTGAACAGTGATCTGAAATGTGCAGACCTTCGTGAGTTCTGTATCCGATACAGTCCATATGATCGAATTGGATCCGAGCTGAAGTACAAAACTGTTAGTCGAAGCGCCCCCAAACGACACCTCCGTTGTAATGTTACCGTAGTTCGCATACGTCACAGACTCATTTAGGTAGATGATTTGACCCTTGAATGCATAATTTGCAGTTGCTTGGCCTGGGTCAGTACTAACGACGTCATCTCCGGGACAAACGATGGGTAGTTCCTGAACTGTTCAAAGAAACGAGCCGGAGAAAATGTTATTTTACGTAGGTTTCGTTTCTTTGTAACTATGCACTGTTAGCATCATTAAGCCTGTGGTCCTGTTTTTGGAAAGTGATTTAGGCCTACCACACAGGAAGAAGAAAACGGTGTCATTTTAACTTTAAAAGCAACAAGTGGAGATATTAGTAGTGAAAATTCAGACCATAACTGAAGGAGGTGCAAAGTTTAATTTCTATATTGCACACTTAAAGGGTTGCACACACACCGCAAACGGTCTTAAATCTAACATCCATGGTTTGCCCAATGAAGAGACCAAGTGTGGTATATCACTCATTTCAACACCTCCAGAATTACAGTATTATCTTTAACACCAAGACTGTACTCAACACCATATATGGTATGTATATCAGGCAACACAATGGTTTTGATTTTCATCCCAATATTAGCCTCTTAAAAACGTAAACAGGTTATGAGTATACATTCCAATTTACACCCATTTCAACTCTTAACATGCAGAATTCACACAGTAAAAACTATGGTGTTAACTTTAACACCCAGGGTGTTTGCCCAACATAGGCCTATACCAGATGGGGTGTTAAAACCTCAACACTTTTGGTGTTAAAGATAATACTCTTCAGAGGCGGGTTCACACGGTCCGTGGTTAAGTCCGTGAGAAAGCTAACTCTAGAGTGAAGACAGTGGTCGTGAAGACGCACCCGGTGATAACTGCCACGGACTTCTCAAGGAGTTAACTGGGCCCTAAAAATCTTCGAGGTATCTCGCTAACACGAGAGCAGGAAGGACTCGTATTCTCGTTAGAGGTGACCTCCGTGGTTTGTTTTCACGTCTTCTCCTTGCGACTGTATTAAAGGGATTATTTTTATGAG
Organism: Eucidaris tribuloides; assembly: GCA_001188425.1. Taxonomy (NCBI): domain Eukaryota; kingdom Metazoa; phylum Echinodermata; class Echinoidea; order Cidaroida; family Cidaridae; genus Eucidaris; species Eucidaris tribuloides. The sequence continues at coordinate 41,348 of JZLH01S0323903.1, read as the reverse complement.
TGTCCGTGGTAGCTTCCACGGAGGTAAGCACCCGTCTGATCATGCCTTTGGTGTTACAAGCAATCCTTTTGGTAATATACAGTCATCGCGGTAGGATGCTTGCTCGAATGTGTGATATTATCCTGATACTTAAAGTGATAGGCTAACATTGTGGAGCTTCAATTTAAAAAAAATTGCCAAATTTTGATATCTGAACTACATAGTAGTGTTCATATGGACAAATAAACACCCTAGAATAGAAAAGTTTGGAAAGTTACACTGCCAATAGCAAGTTATGCATGAATAAACAATTAAAACTCGGGGCGAGTTTAAATAGCGTAGGTGTACACACAGTAAGTCTATGGGAGAAAATGGGCAGGTGAATCCGATCAACTTACGATTTTCACTTTTTTTAAAGCACTAAATAATTATTTTGAAATACAATTTTTTCAGGGCGTCATTTTTAGACCTTATCAAAGACAATGGTAGCATGGGGAATCGTGTAGCTCAGATTTTTTTAACTGTGGTAAATGTTAGCCAATACCTTTAAACATTTTTTTCAACATTTTTAATGTCATTATACTGCAATGGTACTATTGTGGTACTAACCCGGGGCTACTATCAGAGTGCAACTATATCATAGTTGTATAAATGGTAGTATGACAGCACCATTTTGGTACTGCCATATGGTACTATACTACCAGAGAACTATCATAGTACTGAATGATACTAACATGGTACTACCATGGTATTACTGTGGTACTACAACGGTACTTTCATGGTACTACCATATGGTACTAGCATGGTACTAGCATGGTACTACCACATTATAACTGTGGTACTACCATGGTACTATCGTGGTAATATCATGGTACAAGTTACTAGCATGGCAATACCATGGTAAAGGTACAGTAACTGCCTTCATCTGTCAGTTTACTTATCCATGGTAATATCACGGTATTACCATGATAATACCATGGTAATATCAGTATTATCATGGTAATATCATGGTATTATAATGATATTACCATGGTAAATATACCATGGTAATATACCATGGTAAATCCACGGTACTTTTTTGTAAGGGTGTAAGCATCACAAACGGGGTGTTAAAATTTTACACTATAATGGTATCTAACTAGGTCTTTATTGGGCAACACCTTTGGTGTTAAACCCAACACCACAGTTTCTACAGTGCATATTTTGAAATAAATACTTACGGACTACGGTAATTCTAAAGGTACAATTCCCGACATTCCCGGACATATCAGATACCGATATCGTGACGGTCGACTCTCCGAGAGGGAACCGGGAACCGGGGGCTAGAGAAGCGGGCTCATACGTCAAAGTGCTCTGGATGTACTGGACGTTAGAATCCGTGAAGACATTATCCGTAATGCCCGTCGCCTGGTAGGTGATGACGTTCGTTGCGTTGCTGGTGACGTCAGCGGGACACGTGACACGGGGTGCTTCATTATCTAATTGGTTTTGATGGAAAGATTTGGTGGTAAGTTTAATTTAAAAAGTGTTGATTTGTTTAATAAAACTCCCGTATTGATGTTATAATCATTGTTGCAGTTCTGAATTAACATTTACGTGAGTTTGGCATCATTCATGGTGTTAAATTATCAGTAATAATTATTCATTTCCTTGTTCTGTCGTCACAATAGTAAATATAATTTCATTTCATTTAATTTATTTCCAATTTCAAAAACAAAACACAATGTTTGTCAAAAATACGCAGATAATGGTGGAGTCATATAAAGCTAAAAAAATGCATATTTTTTAATGACCCCTTCAACACAGTAGACTGCTTCGAAAAAAAAAATAGAAAACTATCACAATGACCATTTAACATACATGCAAATGAAGATAAGGAAAAAATACCATATTTATAAATCATATAAGCCAAAGAGGTGCTGTTTATATAATCCTGTCACCTATTTTACTGTCTCACTTTCTTCAATTGAGATTCATAGGTTATTCCAGAGAAATGGATCATTACAAAATATTGGAGATTGTGTAAGAGATGTGTGATTGAATGAAATATGGATGTTTTACGAATTTCTTGTATTGTAGTTATTGAAAGAAGATTTTAAAGTAAATACATCTGGATATGAGTTATTACTCATTTTAAACATAAAGAGTGTTGTTTCATGCGATATTAATTCATTTATATGTAGGATCAAGTTTGTAAAGAGGGATATATTGGAGGATAAGTATAGAGAATGGGGTTATTAAGCAACCTGCACGTTTTTGTAGTATGATATAATGATAACCTATTATTTACTCAGGGTAGTCCCTCCTATGGCAATCACTTTTCTGCCAGAGGGCCCTGTAATACTGGAATGATTACTGGAATGATTTGCCACTTACAATAAGACAGTCTTCATCAATACCTACAGAGTTACATTAGTTATACACAATAATTGTAACCGCTGTGGGCCTAAAGGGAAAAGCGCAGTAAAGTAGAATAAGTAATTAATAATAAATAATAAATAATAATAATAATAATAATAATAATAATAATATAAAATAATAATAAATAATAAATAATAATAGTAATAATACTAATCACCTAATCAACTATTATTATTATTATCATTCTAATCATTATTATTATTATTATTATTATTATTATTATTATTATTATTATTATTATTATTATTATTATTATTATTATTATTATTATTATTATTATTATTATTATTATTATTATTATTATTATTATTATTATTATTGTCCCATGCAGTTTCCACCAGGTCCCTATTTTACTCCTATAGGTGTGGAGCAGCAATGTGGATAAATCGTCATGCTCAGGGACGAACATGTCAACGTTCCGTGGCGGGATTAGAACCCAGCATATCACATATAAAATGCGGAGAACGATCCACTCAAGGAGCTATTACACTCTGGAGTCCCAACTTTGACATAAGCCGCCACTCGAAAATGCGCTGAACTAGATCTGCCTTGCTGCTGGCCATACAAAAACATTTTGCTTGACTGTATAATTACTAGTCACTTTCAAAGGAAGGAATGTTTTTATAATGATAATTACTTTTTGCTGTACCCAATAGTGAAAGAATGAGTGAACACACAATCTTCGGGCTTGAGGGACATGCGAATAGAAAATAGGCAAAAATCATGAAATATAAATGAAAATTACTCAAACTGGGCACGCCTGGGTACTATTTGGACGTAGTTTATCTACATTTGAAATAAATAAATATCTAAAATCTATTTGGGGGAATTAATGTATGGGGAAAAGTGTCAAAATTGGCATAAAAGAAGGGTATGAGTTCCAACATTTTCCACAAAATACGACTTTGATTGAAGTTTGGAGACACAATTCTCATGTCATTTGTTTTCAATAGTTATGTTTACTTATAGAGCAAAAAATTCGCACTATCTAACCAGGACAGGTGCGGCAGAACGTTCAGATTGACAATAGACTTGGAGGGGCAACCATTGTTTGGGAACAATGCTGTGCTCTCCCAACCCATTGTATAGTCCAAACGTTCCGCCGCCAATGAACCGGGAAACAAGTAAAATTTTTGCAATAAGTTAATTTATCAAATATCCAACCTCATCTTCAGCTCTTCATATGAAGTTCGCGGCTTGGAACATCTAACATCAAAGAAACTAAAGCACCTGAAAATTCTTTTGTACGTTCTTAGAAATCCAACAGCTGTTTGTATTCATTAGGATATTGCTAGTTGGGACTCCAGTCTCTCATTCCTCCTTGATCCACTAAACCACGACACCTGCACCTATAATTCTTTGTAATATATATACTCGGTAGGCTTTATATATAATTTCATAGATTTCATATTGAGCTATCCAGTTTTTCAACGTCTGCTCACACAAGTATCTTATGAATGATCTTTCTTCTGCGCATGCGCTGCACATGCGTACATTGAATCTCGAACTGGCTTAATTACACATCCCTGTATTTATCTTCCTGGATTTAGCCGTGGAAGAAAAAAAAGCTGAAAATATAAGTTTTTGCCATATTTGTTACTCAAGAGTCAATTTAACGAATGAAAATAAAATGAAAATTTAATTTATACATACCAACAACAACCGTCAGCGTAAAATTACAAGTCTTCGACAATTGATTGTCATAGTAACGCACGCTCACGTAGTGGACTCCTATGGGAAAGGTGTTTCCGGTCACGTTGGTGGAGTTACTCCGTACCTCATTCAAAATGGCGGAGTTGCCGATGTAATTAAACCCTGGTGTTTGCGCCAGAGTATCGGCTTGGTAGGTGAAAGTCGCTTGGCCCTGGTTCGTGGGCTCGATATCGTTAGTTGGTGGGCATTGGATCGGAAGTTCGGTGACTGAAAGGGATTGGAGAGAAGTTATTTAAAAGCTCACTTTAGACTCGTCAAATCAAAAATTAAATAATTCATTCATTCATTCGTTCATCAATAAATGCACGTAAATATTTGTGTACTTCTTTGTATATATATTTATCTATTTGTCTACTATGATGTACAATTTAATTTCAGTAATGAATTTATAGTCTTGTTTGACTTTATTACATTATTGTGAGATAATGTAATTTTGTTAGGATGTATTGGTGAGACAATGTATGGTAGTTGACATTATATACTGAAGCACGAAACAAGTATTTTGGGATTTCGAAATGTAATTATAGTAATATATCAACAGTTATTTTCATTTCGCACAAAGGGAAGCATAATTACACATTGTTTGTATTGGTTTGTTTGTTTGCTTGCTTATAGAGGTTTTATTTTCTGCATTTTATATATTTATTCGTAACAATAACATTACAAGTTCAAGTTTGTACAATTACATAAATTTTGAATCAATCATATAAATTATACGTCAATCTATACAATTCAGAAAACATTTAAAATGGTACAAAGTAAATTAATTTGTTATTGTACAATTACAACGATGCAAGATATAAACATATGAAGTTAAGTATTCATAATGACCGAAATATAATAACTTGAATCATGTACATGCAGAGCGCTGCCCTTTTAAGCAGAGATTGAGCAGACGGACAGCCAGAGTAAGTGATAATTTCTATTGTAACACTTGATCATTTGAAAGATTAGGATGGGCTATATTGAAATACTGAAGCATAAATCCAGTTCCATTTAATAACTCACTACGCGGTAATGTTGACAGGGATAGGCTTGAGAGGATGTGTCTGTGCGTGCCTGGAGCTGTCACTGTTATAATATGAGGTCATAGAAGTAGGTGAACTATGAAGCGTAATGTTGTAACAAGGAAAAGGAAATAAGGGGTTAGACCAATGATCGGCTTGTTTTGGGGCGTGTCACAAGTCGACGGTATCGATAGTTTATCCGTATCATAATTGTATGCGAAAGCCTTATTCAAATGAAGTTAGCCAGGCGGCACTAAAACAGCTTTAAAATATACGTAGAGCCACCAAGGGCGTAGGCTGGGGGGGGGGGTGCACTGGGTGGCACGTGCAACCCCCCCCCCCCCCGCAGAGCCATATGGGCAATTCCACGAAATGATTACCAAGGGTGGAAAAATGAAATCAAGGAACAACTTTGTTTTACTGGAAAGTATTCAGAAGGGTCACATCACATGACCTAATGAAAAAAAATGCGGTCAAGTAGGAAAAAATATTTTTGAGGCTATTGAAGTAAAGTGATTATGTAAAGACATTGCAGAAAATTCAAGTGTGTTTTTGCAGTTATTTCTTGTAATGTGAAAAATTGTCACTTATAAATGACTTTCAGGAAATTATTTCTATGCCGAAATAAAGCTGAGGACTCATTTTAACATCATCCCGCTGGATACCGCAAGAAATAAATCTTTTCTGAAAATGGCTATTTCAATTGGTCTGATTTCCCTCTCACTGGAGAGTGTAATGTCCGTAACGTTTTCGATATAAAAGTTTTTACAGTACACTATGCTTTGTCCAATTTGCTAAGTTATTTTTCTCTAAATTCAATGCAAAGCTAAAATGTGATATCACACAACATATCCAGAAATTTTTTCAAAAATTTCATGTTCATCCCCCAAAAAAGCGTTACTGACATTACACAACAACCGTACGGACATTACAATTTTGTATCACAAGTGTAGCTGGCATGATTACAGTCCAAATACTTCGGAATTCAACACTGTAATGTTGATATCTGTCATATGTGGATACCTTGGACCTTATATTAACATAATGTAGCACATTACTTCAGCAACAATGCATATTTCACTTTGGATTTGACTATAATCCTCTACAGCCTTGTCATGTACTTGTACTACTCCCCATGCATGCCCTCCCTGAGTTTGCATGGCGCAAACACAGCACCTGCTAATCACTGAGAGCAAGTGTACTCGTTTTTCAGTGATGCTGGAGAATAACAGGAGGATGAGGAAGAGGAACAACCAACTCCTGCTTTTAAGCTTCAATGGGGTCCTTTTCATGTAGAGATTTAAGACAAAATCATGCCCAAGTACTTTGCGAATCAAGAAGGATCCATTCTGATGGATGGCATGTATGAAATTTCTTAATGAACCAGGATCATGAATTTCTTGTGTAACACAGCCAGCAGACAAAGAAAAGGAAGAGTTATTTGGCTACCCTCTGCCCAAATGGACAACAGGAGCCACTTCTGTTTCCAAGCTTGATATGCAAGCGCAGATATGATAATATTCTCTAAGCCTTCTGACGTTTTATAGAGACATAAATTCGTCTGGAAACACAGAAAAAGCACATCCTTTAATTGTGTAAAAGAATCATATGAACTTTTGTATGAACTATTATGCATTTGTTTTTATTATAATAATAAAGCCAAGCTTATTAAGCAATATGGCATAGCTCAGTCATGGTATGGATGTCCTAGCTTATATGAATGAAAAGTGTAGTCCGTAACGCTTCTGTAAGAACATCATTTTTTATATGATTACGCATTCTTTGATCATCAATTACAAAAAGTCAAAGGCTGATTTACATGTTATTTACAGATCACCGATCCATTGCAGACATAAATTTAGCCTTTTAGATTCTACTATGAAAAAAAAGTCAACAAACTAATAGGATGGGGTATACCCCCAAATACTCCTTCAATTGGCAACTTCAAAAATAAAGATATCATGAAAGTGCTATGGCAACATTTTTAAATGTCTATGGAGTACTATCAAACTGAAAAGAACCAAAAATATTAATATAATCATGATGACCCTACCACTTTATGAAAGCTGGACAAATCTGTAATGTCCGTAACGCCAAAATGTAATGTTCCGCTAAACGCCACAATTACGGCTGTAGAGGGAACATGATTCATCTGTTTCACTAAATTTAACTTTATTCTTATTTAACACTTCCTTACCTTTCAATTTATTAGTAAATTGGTTTAACTGTGTGCTTAAACTCACAGACTTTTCAATGAACAAACAGGCATGCAAAAAGCTGTGTCCAAAAAATGTAATGTCCGTAACGGCACACATTTTGTCCAGTAACTTCCACACGAAGTGATGAAATGGATGGAAACTTTCACTGTATATAATTTAGGGCCATATGTGTGTGATTCCATTTTATGAGTTCATAATAAAATGGTTGTGTTATCCTAATGACCTTTTAAAGTTGCAAAAATTCTCTGAAATGTAATGTCCGTAACGCTGGAACTGCCCATATGAGTTCCGCCCCTGGCAAGAAAAACGAAATTTGCACCACTTTTTCTGCTTTCAACGCTTGATTTACTCATCTTTAGTTCCACCTTCCTAAGATGTGCACCTCCCCATGTCACTTTGGTTCCACCTCCCCGTGCCCAAACCAGCCTACGCCCTTGCAACTCATTAGGCAAATTTATTCCACAGGCGGCATTCCAAACAACGCCCTGTACGTGCGTTCAGTGTAGGGCTATCCTCATTATGAATGCGTGATATGCAGGTTAATTTTCATATTAAAAGAAAACATTTAAGATTATTATTCTACCCAAGGTAGTTAGGTGGTGTTTTATATAGATCAGCACAGACAATTAGAAGAGCTCAAGGAGAGTAGACGTGTGCGTCAGGGTGACGCCGGGTCTTTGTCTGTCAAGTTTAGCCCAGCCCACAGTGGTGGTAAGCATTTATCTATTTTAATAATTCTCTCTATTTGATATTGGCTTAAAGGTTTTGATAGTTTGTTATACTATTATCATTACTGCAAACTGAAGTCAAGCTCTTTTGGTTCTTGTAGAAAGTCAAGTTGTGTAATAACTGGCAATTATCGTACTTCATGTTATAATGTTTCTTCTTGAATGAAGGCAAGTGATTTCAAATTACCAAATATCGTACTTCATGTTACAATGTACTTAAATGAAGTCAAATGTTTAATAATTATCAAAATTGTCACTTATCGTATTTCATGTTATAATGTCTACAATACGGGGGACATTGACTATCATAACAGTTCGACGACGTATTGTGAATTCGCGGGAAATTATTCTAATTAGTGAACAAACTTGCTGGAGGAATGATGTTTTCATTATTTGTAGGGAGTTGGGGTCAGATACGGAGCCAAGATTCGGCACCACCCCTCGGCTGTATAGTTGGCCATCGGTCAGCAGTGTTTTCGACTAGGTGAATGCAGGGTCACCGTTTCTTCATTGTCGGCGGAGAGCCGGTAGCCAGTTCGTCGGCGTCGTCATTAGTTTTCCGTCGGGTTCAACAGTTCAACGGACCCTCACTTTTCGGAGTTCTGCGGCGTTGACATTAGCGTCGAGTCTTGCCACGAGTTTCTTCAGCAGGGTCATTCCATGTCAAATCACCCAAAATAAAAATAAATTTAAATGGTACCGACTTCAAATTTGCTCATATTTGGTATATTGGGTAATTGACATCATACAAGCCAAAATTTCAATTTATAGCGCAGTCCGCCTTATGGTTCTCACACTATGACACGCCCTTTATTAGCATGTTAGGCCAAAATGGGCGTAACTGCCAATTTTCTAATGGCCATTGCGCGGTAATGGATGGTCCAAATTTGATGTGAGTGGTATCATTGGAAAGGGAATAAGATAAACAATCTAAATGTAACATTAATTTTTACATCGGAGCAAGTTTAACTACAATGACCTTTGACCTTTACATTGACCTTGAATTTAACCATGGGGGTCAAATTATATTGAGCCGAAAATCAGTGTACGTCATATTCAATTTCTCTTCTACAAAATATTAAAAACCTGGAAATATATTATTTTTGGTTGGTTTCTATCTTGTTTGTAAGCTGGCACATCTGATGCTTCCTGAAATTTATACAGTCCCACACGTAGACTTTTATGTTATGTGCATAACTACTCTCAGATACCTGTGCATGCATGTATGCTTTTACTGACCGGCTTTTATCACATTTCTTTCAGATAAATGCTTACCATGAAGTTGTAATGCTACAGATAACTACTAGCTCACTTACAAATTTTGTGCTGAATTCATTTCTGAAATCAGAAATGCAAAATATGCTTCCGTTTGTTACATATGTCATAATTTTTTTTGTTTGGGTATGTTGCAGTAAAGTTTAATCTGGGCATATGTTATCTCGGTTCTAGACCATGCAACTTTTTTGAACCCCATAGTATACGCATTCTCCGACTGTTTTGTCTCCGGGCATACTAACTTTGCCTTAAATCAAAACACTTTTATTATTCAAAGCAGTTGACCAAAGATAGTAGTTTCCTTATCAATATAAAGATGGATTTAATACTGTAAATGTCTGGAAGCCAGACTAGGGCATATGTTGCCTTTAGACCAATTTCATAATAAGTGAAAATTTTATGCATACTATTCTGTCTGACAAAGGTTGCTCTTAACAACCTGATAACTTGCTGGAGGCTTGCCAGACATAGCAACAACTAATGTATGCATATTGCATTTTTGGTATTGAAAATTTATTCATAAGAACAGGTGGGTAGTTCTAGAAGAGAAAATATCCATAAATTTCAATACATTATGAAATTAGTAGATTGTACAGGGTGTGTTTTCGATATTTGTGAGAGTAGCTGTGCACATATCCAACATTAAAATCTATTATGTGTGGGACTGTATAAATTTCAGGAAGCATCAGATGTGCCAGCTTTCAAACAAGATAGAAACTAAACAAAAAATATTTCCAGGTTTTTGATATATTGTAGAAGAGGTATTGAATATAACATACACTGATTTTTGGCTCAATATAATTTGACCCCCATGGTTAAATTCAAGGTCAAGGTAAAGGTCAAAAGGTCATCATAGTTAAACTTGCTCCAATGTAAAAAATAATGTCACATTTAGATTGTTTATCTTTTTCCCTTTCCAATGATACCACTCACATCAAATTTGCACCACCCGTTACCGCGCAATGGCCATTAGAAAATTGGCAGTTACACCCATTTTGACCGAAAATACAAATAAAGGGCGGGTCATAGCGTAAGAACCGTAAGGCGGACTGCACTAAAAATTGAAATTCTGGATTGTGTGATGTCAATTACCCTATATACCAAATATGAGCAAATTTGGAGTCGGTACCATTCCTTAGTTCATTGGGTGAATTGACACGGAATGACCCAGCAGTTAATCGACGTTCACGTCGGCAGTCTTCGTAGGGACATTTCTCCAGAAATTCGTCATTGTCGATCGTCGGACATTTTCTCATACACACAAGTCGGGTTATTTCTCATTCTTATTCTTATAACATTTTGTTATTTTCTTGTACTAGAGTATTTGTATTATTGCATTAATATTGCATTAAAGTAAGCAACAATTTACAATATAAAACTACTGAACGGTTTGAATGTTTACTTATTTGCGTCGTTTGAACGTCACAATACTGACTTGTGACAGGGCGTTTGGAAATAGATTTTGTAATTTAATTTTTGTACACTATTAACAAATAGTGCAGAGTAAAAAAAAAATAATTTAAATATCAAAATGTAACCAAAATTATGAGTATTCATTGTAGTTGATAGTAAAATAATGTTGTATATGAGGAGAAGTCAGAGAAAAATTTTGACGAAATATTTCCTACTTTCTGTTTCGTATTATTTAATTACACCATATATTTTTATTATACAACATTCTCACTGACTTCATATTGAGCTGCAAATCCGTACAACTGTTCTCATTTCTTTGGAAGAATTTTGTCTCCCCCTTGAATAGAAAAAATAACACGATGGGAATTCAATATCTCAAAATTTCGTGCGTTGAACTGAAGTAACCATAACATAAGCACACTTTCAATGGTTTCCTTTGTTTCAAAATTGAATTAGCTTTAAGAAAATACCAAACGCACATTGGTTATATGAACTAATGCTTTTCGATTAGGGTTTTCAGAAATGTGAACAATTTGATTCAATTACACTCTATCGTAGTCTTTCGATTTTTATGTCCTGATTAACGAAACCGAACTTTGACCAGTTGATTTACAAAGTTGTATCATTTAAATTCATGAATTTAAAGCGACTTATGTACTAGCTGCCTGGAGTTATCATACTTTGTCTTATGTTTGAAGACATTGTTTAACACTCTGGAAGTTCCATTAAAAAGGTGTCAAATTTTGATATCTAACTAACATGATAGTGTTTGAATGGATAAATTAACACCTTGGAACACAAAACGTTTGACAGTTATGCTGTCATTTCACTCTAAAAACTCAAATGCTAAATCAACTTAAAAGGGCCGAGGAGTGACCACACTTTCTAAATGTTTCATATAACCTTTTAGTATAAATTTTGAATCCAACTGAATAAAGGGTTAAATGTAATTTTTATTAAGTGTGGTAACTCTTGACCCTTTTCAATGTTGTAATGGCATTTCAGTTTTCAGAATGTAGCAAAATATGTACAGATAAATATCGGTAAATAATGAAATGGTCGTTCATTGATTTTCACGTTTTAAAGGCACTTAATGATCGTTTTAAGCTGCAAGTTTTTAGGGCTTCATTTTAAGACCTTATTGGAGATACTGGTAGCATGACAGATCATGTAACTTAGATTCTTTAAATGGGAAACATTATTAAATGAAGCCTTTAACTCTTAACGTGCTGGAGGATCTAAACCTCTTTTGCCTCTATGTGTATTACTTGGTGCAGATCTGCGACTTCGGTACATTAAGAGTTAATATTCATAATATTTAGGTGATATATCACTTTTAATCCCCAAAATAAAATAATCTTGATACCTAATGTGGGTAGAAAATGATCACTTACTGTCGATAGTCACGGTAAAATTGCACCTAGCCTGGTTGCCAGCCGTGTCATTGGCTACGATTGTCACTACAGAAGGCCCAATGGGGAACGCTGCACCAGGCGATAGGTTACTTGGTAGATACGTGTAAGACGCGGTCATTGTGTCGACATTGTCGGTGAAATTGGCTGGGGCGTAGTCTACGACATTCGACATATTCTGATATATGTCGCTGGGGCATTCCACGACGGGCGGTGTGGTGTCTGGATATTAAAAGAATTAAAAAGCATCAAAGATAATCATGACATGGTATTATTTTATTTATTTATTTATTTATTTATTTATTTATTTATTTATTTATTTATTTATTTATTTATTTATTTATTTATTTATTTACTTACTTACTTACTTACTTACTTATTCTTTCTTACTTACTTTCTTTATATCTTTCTTATTTTGTTTTCTTATTTTCTTACTTACCATACTTACTTATGTATTTAATTGCTTACTTAATTACTGACTTGTTTATGTATTCATTTACCTATACTTACTTCATTACTTACTTGCTTACTTACTATACTTATATACTTGATTGCTCACAACCTATTCTCTGTATACTTGCTTGGTTGATTACTGTACTGATTGTTTTGTTTCCTTATTTTTCTTCCTTTATTTCTTTATTTATTTACTTTCTTTCTGTCTTAAACTTACTCTGCTTACCTACTCACTTCCATCCTTACCTACTTATTTAATTACTTACTTACTTAATTATACGTACATACATACATGTACATTCATACTATCCACATAGCCATAGCTTTATTGTTTTGGAAAACAAAACTACACTCAATATTACTCATAACCTAACGAATGAGTGCGAAAATTTATCATTTTTTCGACATATTGTGATATATGTCGCTGGGGCATTCCATGGTGGGTGGAGTAGTGTCTGGATTAAAAGAGGACAAATAATAAAGGTAATCACCACATGGTATTACTATTTATTTATTTTATTTATTCAATTATTTAATTATTTATTTATTAAATTTCTTACTTATATACTTAGTTATTAGTACTTACTCGTTTACTATACTTATTTGCTTGTTTACTTAGTTACTAATTAATTTTTTATGTACTTAATTACTCACTTTACTTATCTATTTACTCACTTTACTTATTTATTCATTTACTTACCTATTTACTTACCCACTCACTCACTTACTTACTTACTCATTAACTTAGATATACATAGTGTCCACATATATAGCCATAGCTTTATCGTTTGGGAAACAAGACTAAACACATACCGTAAGGAATGGTAGTGAATATGACAATTTTAGTGATTTTTTTCTTTATATTAGTTAAATTCATCTATCATACGAGAAATCTTGATTATGTCCCCCAAATCATCACCAGTATGAAGGGTGAAATTTAGCAAAACTTTTTTTTTTGCAAATTTTTATCTGTTTTCGAAATTCATTGTTTTATGGCTGAACTTGTATTATAAGTTTATCTTTCTATTGTGAAGACAGAATTTTTGACAAGTTTTTTCCTCACCAGAGCTTTGAGAAATATCTTATGATACGATTATTTTGAGGAAAAATCTTTGAATAACCCTTTAACAACATGCATAAAGTATTTTTCCAGTAAAAAAAAATAAAGACCTTAAAGAATACATAATCTGCTATATACAGTTTAAATTATATTCTCGGTCTTCTTTTTTTCTTATTCTCTGTTATGTACTCCCTCAGTATAGTTATTGTGTTCCATTTTCGCACACTATACAGACCTCGGCGAAGATGTCAAGAAAAATATGCCAGTTGCTAAAATTGTCCACTGCATGCATGGGAAATAAACGATGTGCGTATATAGATGTCAGTCTGCGTAGTATATATGCCCAAAATTTTGTTTATTTGTCAAAAGGCTTTTAATATGACCTAAATAGAGTACATAATATTCACTCAAGTTCATACACAATCGTGTTTAACACCGAAGTTTAGAATTTATTCAAGCCGAGATAACGCGTGGATAAAAGGTGGAATATATCATTCAAACCCTATACCACGGCCCATAGTGTAGGTCGAAGGCGATGTAGTTAAGTCTTATTCTTCTGCACGGTTCAAAGTCCATGCTATACTCCGGGTGACTTCGGCATTGTCCAGTCTGTTTTCAAAAATGTACGTTTATCAACGAACTTGCATTCAAAACTTGATGTCCCAGACATAGCCTCTTTTATAGAATTGTGTTACCCAAATGTCGAATATTAAAGTAAATAATCAAAATGAATATGTCTTTTACGGCTAGAGGGCAGACACTTATACAGCAGCGAGGATACATATATTATTCTTGTTAGACTTCTTTTCGAAATCAAATTTGAAATATCTACGCAAGCTACGAAGTATACGTTTAAAATGGTGTTTCGATGTACTCTCTTATAAAAAAATAACGAGTGAAATTGTTCACTCTTTAAGGAGTGAATGTCAAAAAAGAGTGAATTTGGAGTGACTATGAGTTTTTCACTCATTTCTGAGTGACCTTAGGTATCACTCGAAATCCCTGAGTGATCGCTGATGTCACTAAAACATGAGTGAAGATCACTCAGGTTCACTTGAAATTCACTCTAAATGCACTCTTTTTGGACATTCACTCCTTAAAGAAATTTCACTCGTTTTTTTTTTAAGTAGGGTATTGGTGCTTGCTACTTATATACGCCAACGTAAAAAGTTCCTTTCCAACCTATTAAAGTGATCTTCACATGCTATACAGTAAATATGAATAAATCAAATTACTCTGTTAATATCAGGGAATTTGTGTATTCATGCATGATAAACATAATAAAGTTGTTTTAAATCACTCTTCAACTACAAAAAAATGGTCGTGTGTTCACATAATTTTATGACTTGACGACACCATAAGGTGTTAAACCTAACACATATGAATGTAAAACTAACACTCAACTGTATCAAAATAACACCAACGTGCTAGATCTAGCATTTAGTGTTTGAAAAAGGGAAAATTCAATACGGTTTTCAGTTCATAGTGTACTCATTCCGGGAGGGGGGGGGGGATACTCATGATTTTGAGGTTTACCAGGCCAAATATGTTACTTTGAAAGAAAATCATTTGACCTAATCAATCACTTTGTCAATTAGGTGTATATTTTGGGGGATCCTTATACAGATAAGGATTCACTCTCTTAACCTTGATTCTTAAGAAAACCTTCAGGTTAAACCCATAGACATTGGTTCATAATTTTTTCAGAAAATTCTTATTCAGGGACCTATATTTCCCATAAAATGACAATGAGAAATTGATTTTTTTTTGTTCCAAACGACATAACCCTTGCATCTAAAATTTGAAATGTTCATACCAAAAACTTGGCTGCTTTAACACTGTAACAACTTGAATGGCGTTAATTTAAACTGTTAACGGTAACTTCGAGGCTTAGAAATATGAAAAGGTTCCTACAGCTAAGAGATTATACTAAATACTCATTTCACAAACATTAAGATATAACGTTTAGTCACCAAAACGACGATTAAC
>JZLH01S0323903.1:11447-22928 GCA_001188425.1 Eucidaris tribuloides | reverse complement strand
CACTAATGGTGAAGGGGCTTTTCAAGGTCAATCTTTATACTGTGATGCAACCGTCTTGCCTGACAAAAAGAATATGACTTGATGCAGTGCAGCATTTAAGATATGTGCATCCCATTGTCATCAATGATAAACTGATTGTGTATTTGATATCCTTAGAGACGACACGTATTCATGTGGGACACTTTGCACTATCGAACATGCAGGAACCCACTCTGTTCAAATTATTGACCATGGAGTTACATAACACTATTGACTGTTGTCAGTTGGGACAGCCTGGAACAATGTCCAATCAAAGCACACCATGTGTGCATAACTGTGGTGTGTGTGTGTGTGTGTGTGTGTGTGTGTGTGTGTGTGTGTGTGTGTGTGTGTGTGTGTGTGTGTTGTTGTGTTGTGTGTGTGTTGTTGTGTGTGTGTGTGTGTGTTAGTTGTTAGTTGTTGTTAGTTGTGTGTGTTGTGTTAGTTGTGTGTGTGTGTGTGTGTGTGTGTGTGTGTGTGTGTGTGTGTGTGTGTGTGTGTGTGTGTGTGTGTGTGTATGTGTGTGTGTGTGTGTGTGTGTGTGTGTGTGTGTGTGTATGTGTGTAAATTCTTTCGCTTAGTTGATAAAAATTGGCTTCAAACGTGTGTAGAACAAATGTTGCAATAATGTTAGTTTTAATCAAACTTTACAATTATAAGTACATCATAGTTCATTAATATGATTATATATGCCGTAGCTATATATTGTTGCTAAGTCATCAGAGCAAACATAGTGAAAATTATTAATTTAACATTTACAGTCAATATCGACTTGATGATTACAGTAGTTTTGTATGTTAGGAAACTAATTAGTTACTGCTGCCAACTTACTATTCTAGTAGAATTAGTGAGATTAATATTTTTTCTGATTTAATTTCAGTGACATTACGCAAATAAAATATCTGATACAGGTAAGGAATACAATATACTTCCAAATTACAAATCATCTCTTTTACGTATTTCTGACATTCAGTTTCTAACGCATATACAAACATTACACCAACGCAACAACATTACTAATAAGGGCATGCGTTCAAATAGATTGGAATGCATGTATTCCTGCGTGTTGCGTAAACACAATATTGGTATTCAACCGGCGAACACACCTTATTTTAACAAAAAGAATATGGCGCACAGTAATATCAAAGAAATTCCATTTAGGTTCTTCACGCTTCAAATGCGTTTGTCGCAGCCTTTGATAGTGAAACCTGCGGGGAGTTTCTTTCAAAGGTATTTTCATTCTTCGTTTGTCTTATTTTTCAAGGCTTTATTTCATTTTTATATATATACCATCAATGTTCTTGACATCATAATGACATCATCACTTTTAATTTGGTATAAACCTTGACCGTATTATGTGGAATACCATCGTGGGAATTCTGCGTTGTAATTCGAGTTAAAATTCACATATGCCTTTAAAACTACTGCACAGTTCATACACGTGTGACATGAACAAATACAGTATCGACACACTCGCACATGGAATTATATTCCTATAATACATGTATGTTGATAGAATTTCGTTATATAGAATGTCCCATTTATATGTTTTACACGTATTCATCCTTATATTATTGCCATATACACAAATAGACAGGTATATACATGTACGTGGATGGCTGGATGGATGGATAGACAAGGGATATTTAGAGATAGTAATAGGGATGGATGGAAAGATAGATCATTTGATTTTAAAACATGAATTGATTATAAGATTATTTGATCAATCGAAAGATTAATTGATTTAATGGTTGAATGATTGATTGATTGATTGATTGATTGATTGACTGATTGATTGATTGATTGATTGATTGATTGAATGATTGATTGTTTGTTTGATTGATTGATTGATTGATTGATTGATTGATTAATTGATTGATTGAGTGATTGAATGAGTGAGTGATCGATTGATTGAATGAATGAATGAATGAATGTATGGTTGATTTGATGATTCATTCATTCATTCATTCATTCATTATTTGCGATTTCTATAACATCACTTTTACAGCGAGTCCCAGTTTTGAAAATAATGAAAATCTATCTTATTCAAAATAGTTTTTATGTCAATTGAAATTGGGGTTGCTAAGTGTATCGTTAAAACCTCCGCAATTTATAAATATGTCACATTATCCTTAAATTCTTGACATGTTACAATTAATTTCTTCACCACACAAACGTGAAATTCTGAGTAAAACGTCTTGATTCAATTATTGTAGACATGATTGTATTGTTAACTCCCATTCATACCACATTCCACATATACGTATATTTAAATAACAACACACTTTGCATTGTACTTTCGATCGTATACAATGAAGCAAACGCAGGCAAGACAGTATTTTGTGAAATAACAACACAATAATAATGTCCAAGGGCAGAGATGTATGGATACCTATGCCCTATGATATAACGTCATCAATGAGTAATATAGCCTAGACCGATGCGAAAGTACTACACAAATTTCAACAATAGTTTACTACATTTCCCAAACATAAAAATAATCTTTTTACTTTTATATATAATACTCATTCAAAATTATATTTCTACTTTTTTGACTACTGGTTGTTTAGAATATTTTGATGGCATGTGTGAAATAACTTAACTCGACTATGTTCATAAGTTGTACTAAAGTATTAGGAGGAGCAGTTGTAAGCCCGTTAATAATAATAATAATAATAATAATAATAATAATAATAATAATAATAATAATAATAATAATAATAATAATAATAATAATAATAATAATAATAATAATAATAATAATAATAATAATAGTAGTAGTAGTAGTAGTAGTAGTAGTAGTAGTAGTAGTAGTAGTAGTAGTAGTAGTAGTAGTAGTAGTAGTAGTATCATCATCATTATCAGTATTATTATATAGTATAAACAATGAATATAATATTAAAACATTCATAATAAGTTATGAAGCATTAATAATAATAATTAATAATAAGCATATCTTACCTTGTCCATAAATTTCTCTGGGCCTACTTGCTACAACAATTAATAGTAATATCCATGGCAATGGTTTGTTCCGGAGAGATCGACAACTTCCGCAGACAAACATTTTTTTAGTCCAATGTTTTACGCTGCTCAATTAAACCTGCAGCGTTCAAACTTCAGATTCATGCAGAAAACCAAGATTGTGTACAAAAGATCCACCTGTTGAACTTGTTAATATAAGGCGCCTCAAAGAAAAACAAAGAAACGATAGACGAGTGGATGTACGAATATGCCCCAACTGCGAGTACCGAATTGATATAATTAGTTTATGCAGTCAAACAGGTCGCGAAGAAATTGTACAGATCTATATCAAAACCCAAAAGTGAATCGAATAGCATAATATCTTGGTGTCTGTGTGCGATACCACGACCATTATACTTTTGAAGACCTTCAGGTAAATGAAGATGTGTTCGGGTCAGTGCGCATGCATAACAAACAGAAAAAAAACTCCGGGAAACTGTAAAACTGTCGCTAGTCTTGCCGCATACGTTTTTCATGTTTATCGATAAAATGCGGAAATAATAGTCGTTATCTTTAGTGCAGTGGGGTAAATGGGATGGGCATGAAAGAAACTTTGTATTGTTTGCTGTTTGTTTTATTTTGTTTACTTAATGTTTTTGTTTTATTTTGTTCTATTTTGTTTCTTTTTTGTTTCGATTTGGTTTGGTATGGTTTGATTGCTTTGCTTTGGTTTGGTTTGGTTCGGTTCGGTTTGGTTTGGTTTGGATTGGTTTGGTTCGATTTGGTTTGGTTCAGCTTGTCTTGATTTGGTTTGGTTCTGTTTGTATTGATTCAGTTTGGTTTGGTCTAGTTTAGATCGGGTTGTTCTGGTTTGATCTGATCTGATTTGATTTGATTTGATTTGATTTGATTTCATCTGATCTGATTTGGTTTGGTTTAGTTTGGTTTGGTTTGGTTCGATTTTTTTTTTTTTTTTGGTTTGGTTTGGTTTGGTTCAGTTTGGTTACGTTTGGTGCGGTGTGGTTTGTTTGTTTTGGTCTGCTTTGGTTTGATTTGGTTTGTTTTGCTTTTGTTTGGTTCGGTTTATATTACTTTGGTTGTGTTTGGTTTTGGTTTGGTTCGGATCCGTTCGATTCGGTTTTGTTTGGTTTAGTTTTAACTATTCAAATTATTTTGGAATAAAAATTTGGACCTCTCATATGATTCCTACTCAATACAATTAACTGCAATATGAAGCGACACCGATTTAATGGACATTATTTTGTACTATACAAATATCCCCTTACTAAAAAAAAGGCCAACAAATGTTTTAACCCTGTAATATTTTCTGGATACAAAGCTACATATCCCATTTTGTCGTCTTGTTCAATTATTCATGGCAAGTCAATGTCAATGTGTATTTACCGATCGGAATTTTGCTTCTAAAAATGTTTGCTCGAATGCACAATGACACAATAGGCCAAGGTACTATATGCATTCAAAAAATAACTAGGCTGCACCCATACGAGCACGACTTTATACAATTTTGAACAAACAACGATGTAGGTTTCTGAACGGAAAAAAAATCGTTTTCTCTTGATTTTCTTTTCTCGTCATCCACGGCATATACTTTTTATTCATAAAATGATTACACACTTCTTGTTTTCTGCAAATTTCCAGTCATTTGTTGACCAAATACATAAAAGTACACATTATGCAGAGACGTAGAGCATGCTGACATAAACACAGTGTAAAAGTATAACCATAAACCTGCCGTTTTCTTTGGGGAAAGGTTACATGGTGTGTACTACATATCTCAAAAAACTGTGCAAGTGAAAAGCGCCCGCTTTGACAATTTCTTAAGCAATACTTTGTGACGTGTTCCTTACATCAAGTCGAGGGCATGGTCACAGCTTTCAAATGTTATTTGTTTAGTTCAATTATTGTCAGGCACACCGTGTAATCCAATCGTAATAACAAAGATTTTAATCTTTTGTCATTGTCATTGTCATTGTCATTGTCATTGTCATTGTCATTGTCATTGTCATTGTCATTGTCATTGTCATTGTCATTGGCACATTATTGTAAACATAATGGCCATTATTATTATCATTGCCACATTATTGGAAACATAATGGTTATTGTCATTGTCATTGTCACATTATTGGAAACATAATGGTTATTGTCATTGTCATTGTCATTGTCATTGCCACATTATTGGAAACATAATGGTTATTGTCATTGTCATTGTCACATTATTGGAAACATAATGGCCGTTGTCATTGGCATTGTCATTGTCATTGTCATTGCCACATTATTGGAAACATAATGGTTATTATGGTATTATTATGGTTATTAATGGTAATGGTCATGATGCACACTTTATATACATGTGTGTATGTACAGGATGTGTGTGTTTTTTGCGTGTGTTTGTGTACGGTATGTGTGTATGTATATGCATGTGCGTGCGAGCGTGTACGGTATGAATGTGTGTGTTTGTGCATATGTGTGTATGTGTATGTATGTGTATGTGTGTGTGTGTGTGTGTGTGTGTGTGTGTGTGTGTGTGTGTGTGTGTGTGTGTGTGTGTGTGTGTGTGTGTGTGTCGTGTGTGTGTGTGTGTGTGTGTGTGTGTGTGTGTGTGTGTGTGTGTGTGTGTGTGTGTGTGTGTGTGTGTGTGTGTGTGTGTGTGTGTGTGTGTGTGTGTGTGTGTGTGTGTGTGTGTGTGTGTGTGTGTGTGTGTGTGTGTGTGTGTGTGTGTGTGTGTGTCTGTCTGTCTGTGTGTGTGTGTGTGTGTGTGTGTGTGTGTGTGTGTGTGTCTGTCTGTCTGTCTTTTTTCACCTCGGTTTTCAATAGTATCTTATATGAGCCATATGAGGCCTACACATACTGTGTTACTGTGCCCAAATTCACACATTTTCCCCATTCAACTTTCAGAGGTTTTTTCGTACTATTTCGACTTTTGTGCCTCCTCAAAATGGCGCCCGGGGCGCATATCAATTTCTAAGCGATCTTTTACTTTCTTCATGGTCTAGAGTTTTACACCACAATGGTGAACTGGAACTAAAACCGTCGTTTTTGGCACATATTTTGCCATTGTAACAAATCTACAAGCTTTATATACTATTGAAACGAGATTTATGATAATCAAAGGTTTCTCTTTAAGGTTAGATCGAAATATGTGACCAAAGTCAATGTTATGACACGGGGAATTGAGTCTCAAGACTTCCTTTTTGGTAAAAAAAAATCTCGTGGAAGATCCGCGTTTTTCTCATTTTTTCTGACTTTGCCGCTTCATAAAATGAAAGTGCGCCATCTATAAATATATTGTAGATGAATATGTGTAGCGGGAAGTCTGAGGATTCTAAAAATGTAAAAATCAAATTTCATTGGCCAGGAGAAGGCCCGCGGAATTGGCAAAAACCAATCACAGACACCATTTTCTCTCAATATTCCGACTTTCACAGCTTGCTAGAAAAACGCTAAGCCTTAGCTGTGCTAAACAAATTGATATGTCTTCCTTACCCCCCCCCCCCCCTACGCCACTGACAATTCCTGAGCTCGAGAGTAAAGGTTAAATTGAGACAGGTACCGACATTTATTTCACATACCCACTTAAATAACAAATCGTATTTCAGTTTCATGCGTTGAAAAACATTTATTTTAATATTGCAGTTGTTGTTACTTAGGTAGGCCTAATGTATTCCCATCCAATTTCAAATAATACACCTCTAATACGGAAAAGAAATGACAGCATACCAGTGGTTCGTTAGCTACAAAGGAAGCATTCAAGATAATCACAAAATTAAATTTAGAGAAAACTATGCAGATTTCCGTTTCCAACATTGTTATATGGATCCATGAAAAAAAAAGATATATTGCGTTTAAAATGATTCGATTTGCACTTAAAAGGGTTTTTTGCTGACTTGTCCACTTGCATGCGATAAAAGTGAAAAATATGCGCATAACTACATTATAGTCCATGCCTCATTAAACAAACGGCAATATTACATTTTACTTGCATTATAGCTTTTGAATTTGTGTCTCGAATGAAAGTGTATGAACTGAATTGACTATTGCAAGCGTCCCCTTGGTACACTATAGAACAGGGGTTCTGAATTATTTTTGTTGAAGCGCCAAATTTGTTATCGAGAATTTATAATGCGCCATTATGTAACACGTGAAGCGAGCGCAGAGATGCCAACCTCTTACGAATAAAAATATATATTTTCAGTCTAAAAGGTATTTTGGCTTGTAAAAGGGTATTTTTTAAAATCTTGTTTTATTTTTTAACAGAAGTGTGCACAAAGTGATCTCACCAAAAAAGGGGCATTTTGAGGCATTTAGCTCAAAATCACTTGATTTGCAAATTTAAAAAAATTACTAAATACTGCAAAAAAGGTAACACTTGGCATCACTGCGAGCGGATCGAGCAAATCCTCGCGGCGCGGGTCCAGGTGCCCGCTAAAGGGCCCCTGGCGGGGGTCGAGGTGGCGAGGTGGCCCCCCGAAGCTCTTAGATATGAGACGTTTTAAGTGGCCCAGAATGGCTCTAATTAATATAAATTACCAAAATACAAATTCAAAGAAATTACACAATTTATAACTTTTATCACAGCGGCTTCCATGCACCACTTCGGAAGGCTCGATGCGCCAAAAGTGGTGCGCACGCCGCTATTTGAGAACCCCTGCTATAGAATGTCAGCTGACCAGGAATAAAACTGCATTTAGTTTGATTTGTAATATTGTTTCCCAACCATGCAAGACGCACATATAGCACGGCAAGCAGGGGCGTCGATCCAAATTGCTGTATAGAAATTTGCGAGCAAAGCGCGCCGAAAATTAAAAATTATATATATGTTTAAATCAATAGGGTAACATTGTTGGGCTTCAATAAAAAAAAAAGGAAAAATGTCAAACTTTAATATCTGAGCTACATAGTAGTGTTTAAATGGACAAATAAACACCCTAGAATACAAAAGTTTGGGAAATTATGCTGCCACTGACAAGATAAACTCCGGAGGAGTATAAAATAGCCTAGATCTACCTACGGTAAGTCTATGGGAGGAAATGGGCATGGCGAATCTGGTCAACCTAAGTACAAACTACAAGCACTAAATAATCATTTTGAAATACAATTTTTTCAGGGCTTCATTTATAGACCTTATCAAAGACACTTAGGCATGGAGGATTATGTAGCTTATACCTTTTTTTTAAAACTGTGGTCATTGTTAGCCTGTTGTTTAAGAAAGAAATCGGGCATTGTTTAGTGGAGATTGAAATCAATTTTGTGAGATAAAACAATTCCTGAAACCAATTATCTCTGTGGCATTACGGTGTTGACTAACATTTCGCCGGCATTTTCTCAAGATAGCAATCTCAGTAATTTAAAAGAAAAATCTTTTGAAAACCGGTTGGATAACAATGTCGGAGAATAATGACGCTCCACGCATATATAAGTTATGCTGTCACTGGCAAGACATGCATGAATAAACAATTTCTACTCCGGTGCAGGATAAAATAGCCTAGATCTACACAAGGTAAGTCTATGGGAGGAAATGGGCAAGTAAATTTGGTTAACTTGAGTGCTTGTAGATTTTCACTTTTTTAAAGCACTAAATCATCATTTTAAAATTCTTTTTTTTTCAGGGCTTTATTTTTGAACCTTATCAAAGACACTTAGAGCATGGAGGATTATGTAGCTAACATTTTTTTTTAAACTGTGGTCATTGTTAACCTGTGGCTTTAATAGTATTTTCATGCTTATTTATTTATTTATTTATTTATTTATTTATTTATTTATATTAATCCATTAATTTATTTATTTATTTATTTATTTATTTATTTATTTATATTAATCAATCAATTAATTTATTTATTTATTTATTTATCTATCTATTTATCTATTTATTTATTTATTTATTTATTTATTTATATTAATCAATCAATTAATTAATTTATTTATTTATTTATCTATCTATTTATCTATTTATTTATTTATTTATTTCTATTTATTTAATATTTATTTACTTATTTATTTATTTATTTACAAACACGCTGGGAAAATGATAAAGTCGTTATTTAAATGCTGAGTTTTGTATCAAGCCAGAAAACGGCTGAAAAATGAACAAACAAATTTTTGACTACTTTTTAGCATGACAATAAATACCTTACCTGGATTTGGTTGAATTTGGTTCACATCCAAAGTCGTTATTTCCCATTTACTTCTCTCCGCTTGCGCTCGATTTTGATAGTAAGGCACTGAACTGAAATATCGGTCATAAATTTATACGAACTTCGCCTATCTTCCAAGTACGTAAAGTGAGGAGCTAAATATGAATCTTTTACATGTCATTTTTTTAGGGGGGCTGGGACCTTTTTTTTCTCTATAATTTTCTTTTTTCTTCCTCTAGTTTTTTTTCTAGTGCGTTTGTTGTTATTTTTATACTCCTTTTACATTATAAACTTCATCATAAATTTGCAGCGTGGCCCAGAAAGAATGCTACACATGCGATCATTAATTTCTTCAACATCATCCACAAAATGTCATTGGTGATTATTTCGTGGGTTAGAACATCCTTTTCCCAACAAAATGATACCATGATCATGAAATTTTGATTGAGATGTTTGGATATTAGGGCTATTTTTCTGAGACAATGTAATTTCCTAAATTTGGTATTTCTTGGACTCCAGCGATCATCAGAACACCAAAATATTCTCGCGTTTCGGTGTGCCATAGAATAAGCTCCGTCGAGACAAAGGGCAGGAATGCCCTCGCTTTCCAGTAAGGAAGACGATGTGAGCTACATCTCCACTGTCATCGCGGTTTGCCTGGTATGGCACGCTGAGACGCGAGAATATCTCGGTGTTTGGATGACCGCCGCTGATGAAAAATTTGCAAATTTGGAAAACGACATTGCCTCGGAAAAATGGCCGCAGGACCCAAACAAATTACTCAAAATCAATGATCCCGGTATCATTGGAAAAGAATGTTCTACCCGCTGAAACAAAAACCAATGACATATTGCAGATGATGGGAGGGTTTCAAAACGAGCAATAACATAAGAATATGATTGAAAAGTTTTCATTTTTTACCATTTACTAAAACGACGCGGCTTTATATTACATTTATTACTCTCGGTCACGCGAACTTCATGTGTTATTCCTGATTACGTTTTATACACGCTACTGAATTGTCGGTTTCTACGGACGGATGTACCTTGTCCGTCCCCGGCCCTACACCAGTGTCCAGCGAAGGCCCCCGTACCGGGCTTCCGATGACCGTTCGAGTTCAAAGAAAGAGGAACAGGCTGGCCAGTCGAAGAAAGCCATGCGCGTTCTTACCATGATCGTCGTCGTGTTTGTTGTCACGTGGTTTCCCAGACTGCTCCTGGTGACCTTCCACAACGGATGCGTCATCATCGTAGGGGATTGGTGTGGTCACATACTAGTATTTTTAATTTTATCTGGGCCAGATAAAATAAAGATCCATAGGGAGCCACACAATACCACAATGGGATATTGACATAAGTTATTTTAGAATGAGTCAACGTTTGACTACAAGATTTTCCACAGGAGAATCCTTGCATAGTTTACTTGATTCTAGAGTAGTTTCAGCCCAAGTTGAGGACTACCCCCAATCATGTCATTACTACCTTTAAGAGGACACAAACTATCTCCTTACAATCACTCTTAATAAATATTCCTTATAATATTTAGCCAACTTACACTGTCCGTCTCCTAAAACGGGATCTATGCATATTCAAGGTTTATACTATTATTCAAGCTGATTTTAACCAATCAATTCAACCCTTCAAATAATGGCTGACTTTCAAACACAAATGAATAAATGGTCGGCACGGTAATTTTATCTTATATTTCTTCTGAATATCATCTCATGTTCTCAGGTGATTTTCTTTCTTTCAGTAGCATTTACAATGTAATCACCGCCACACTTAAATGCTTATACGAAACAGATGTTTTATAAACTCCCCCCCCGGGAGGAGGGCAGTCAAACATAATCTCGTGCACATGCCTGACCAAACAAAAAATTTATAAAGGGGGTCTTTAGTTTTAGACGCGGGCCACGCTCTGCACGCTTAAGGATTCAAAAACACATTTTTAACAAAAAGGTGGGATTTTGAAAACTGGTCAAACTTATTTAGGGTATTTTTCCCCCAAGCTTTTTCTCTCCTGTTTCTGAAATCTGTGTATTTTAAGATCTCTTTTTACAGGTCTACGAATTTGACCATGGAGTAATACCAATGAAGATAGTTTGTCAATTTAAGCTTTCTTTAAGAAGTAGACAAACCTGTATAGCGGTCATTTCTAACATAACTGTAAAAGGCCAAATAGACGCGGAAAACTTGCTAGGGCTTTATTTTGCACACAGAGAAAACTTGCCGAATAATTGGTCACGCATGGCTTTACAGCATTATATTTGACTCCCCCCCCCCCTTTCCTGAATTTTCTCATCTCTTTATATTTATTTTTAGCAATTGACTTCACCTGAACATATTAATCG
>JZLH01S0323903.1:0-10693 GCA_001188425.1 Eucidaris tribuloides | reverse complement strand
TTATGCTTAATTCTCCTTAAGTAAACAAATTAGAGGCAAATCCTTCCAGCTGGGAGTTCCATTCCAGCTAGTGTACAGTTGGTATATATTTCAACTGATTTGGTTCTTGAGGCATTTTCTAGTGTTCCCAATCATGTCACATAACCTTTAAGGTAATATGTCTCTACTTAATTCACATATTTTACGCACGCATTTTATCACACCCATCAATGGAAATTGTCTCTCTTTAAGCTTTATCCAGAAATATGTAATCTTATATATGTAGGTAAATATGTTCACACACAAATTCGCACACATGTAAATATTATGTGTATCGTATGTTCTTTACTGCGCAGTTGATGCAAACACTCACCTCCTTTAATTTCTTCAAATTTTGTATGTATTTGTAGAATAATGTAGAGAAAAGTAACACTAACATTGTTGTGACCACCGTTATTTTACCCAATTTCGTGTTGAAAAGTCACTATATATGAAGGGGCTTGAATATGCATTGTTCCAATCCTTGAATTATGGTTTATAGGCCTTTGAAAATGTAATGTACACACTTCAATCACTTAAAAAATGTCGTACAAAGTTTATGCCAAAACTTACCACTTTTAATTTTTCGAAATATATGTATTTTTGAATGAAGAACTTTCATTTCAGTTTCTGAATTTTAAATCCTATTCAAACATGTTGTCCATTCATCTTAGCACGTCTCCGTCAAAAAAGCAATTAGGCTAAGTCAATCTTTTTTTTCAAAGGAATAAAAAAACGTGGATAGTAAAACGTGTAGCTTTATCAATAGATCGCACATACAAACTTGGTTTTCATAAAAGTGGCACATAATGTAAACAACTTTAGACAGGATATCCACCTTCCGTTGGTTTAATGCGTGAATTATTTTCAACGCAATCATAAATATATTAATCAGTTCCTACGATTTTGATCCATTGTCAGCCTACATAATGTTGACCAGAATCCTGATTGATTGATTGTTTGATTGATTGATTGATTGATTGATTGATTGATTGATTGATTGATTGATTGATTGATTGATTGATTGATTGATGGATGCATGGATGGATGGATGGATGGATGGATGGATGGATTGATTGATTGATCGATTGATTGATTGATTGATTGATATTGTATTTATCCACATACAATTACAACATGTATAAAAATGCACATACTTTATAATAATTTATTATATTTATATCATAAGACGGATGTAATTCTTATCTAAAATCTAAAATAAAATAATTATGTAGAGAGGGGAAACATGTAACCCTATATTTGGCTGGCAATGAAGTTCCATACCTAACAGATAAGTAATTATATACTGAAGAATGATAATTACTTGTTTCTTTTTTATCATCATTTACTCGAAATGTACATCAATAATTCAGCCTTAGCTCAATAAGTGACTTTTCGAGTTGCTTTTGAACAAATAAGTCCACAGAATATCTGAAAACGGAGAGGTGGTGATAGATTATGCTAAACATTGGGAATAGCAAACTTCATATTTCTCCGAGTCATACGCGTATCGGGGAGGGGTGGTTGGGTGGTTAAACACCCCCAAATACACTTTCTTTTTTTTTTACAGGGGTGTGTTTTAAAACCCCCGTTACAGACGGAGTTAATGGTTTAGGGTAATGGTAACGGTGTGATTGTAGAAATATTTGGCCGTGAGAATTTTTTCCCTTCAGACTCCCCTCTACATGTCTACCCACTCCACTGTTTTGTTCGCTTGGTATTTGGCTCGTAGAAAGACTTTTTGTCTAGCAAAACTTATTTCCATCGTTGTCGTCAACACCCCCCCCCCCCACCCCACCACCACCACCACCACCAATCCTTCTTCGCTGGCTATTTCGTGGGTTAAAAAAAAAATTGGCCGGCGAACGGACATGATAAAAATTGTCAGTATGTGATGATAATTTGTCAACTGTGAAAACCATGGTGTTATGCTTAAGGGTATTGGCTAAAATACAACAAATACCACACATGTATTAAATTTCTATATATGTAGTTATACGATGTGTTGTGATCATGTTCGTTACTCGCAACATGCTTTTATATTGCGCAACTTCTATGTAGTGCTATTCAAATGCACATTATAGTTATTCATGTTATAATAACTACATTATTTGTGATTGTACAGTCACTTTGAAATACGCATTACATTCAGAAATATCTTATTACTTTGTCAATGTAGCCTTGAATAAAAATGTCCATGTGTTTTTTTTTTAACTGACTGAAGTTTTCGTAAATCAAGAGGAAGGGCATTCCACAACTTAGGTGCAGCAATTTCAAACACCTTCTCATCGAGAATAGGATAAACAATGGTATTACGTTTATATTATAACAGATCAGATTTCGATCATAAGAATTATGATGACAACTTTTTGACAGTAATTAAATATGATACATATATCTGTGCCAGGACATTTCGGGTTTTGAATGTGAGTAACAAAATTTTATATAAGTGGTTGTTGGAATGTGTCACTAGTGGTTGCACTTTGTACACTTACTTAAAGGCAAAGTTTACCCTGATGTCAAGATGGTTTTAATAAAAGTAGAGAAATGAGAGAAACATATTAAAGACACTCTATAACAATGTTTGCAGTTTAAAAAATCTGAGCTACATGATTCCCCATGCTACCATTGCCTTTGATAAGGTCTAAAAATGAAGCACTGAAAAAATTGACAGTTTAAAACGAACATTAAGTGCTTTAAAAAAGTGAAAATCATTGAGAGACCATTCCAGCTTTCCCCCATAGATTGCTGTGTTACAGAATTTCCTATCGCCCGAGAATAAATTAATGTGCCATTTGTATCTGCACATATTTTACTAGTGACAACATAACTGTCCAGACTTTGGTATTCTAGGGTGTTTATTTGTCCATTCAAACACTGTCACATACGTCAGATAAGCAAAGTTCGCAATTTTTTACACAGGCGTCTTCCTCAGTGTTATATAGCGTCTTAACGGAAGTTTGGCAAAAATCTACCAAAGAATAACAGAGTTATGAAGTTTCAAAGTTTTAATTTTGTGAAGTCGCATGCGAGCAGCTCCCCACATATCGTGTGATATAAATTCCATAAAGTGCCGTTTTCTCAGAAATTTGAAAATGATTTTACCTGTGCATTCATTATATTATTTCATACAGGCTTCTATGAAAAAAAATCCCATTTAATCATCATGAACCATTAAAACACGGCAATTTATGGAATTTATATCACACGACATGGGAAGCTGCTCGCAGGTGACGTCACAAAATTGAAACTTTGAAACTTCATAACTCTTGTAATCTCTGGTGGATTTTCGCCAAAATTTCGTTAACATGTTTCTCTCATTTGTCTCTTTTTATTAAAACCAACTTGACGTCAAGGTGAACTTTGCCTTTAAAGATTGGGTTATTGATTTGCAAGTCCATTACTTCCCTTCATTATCAATACCAAACGGTAGTTTAGTACTTACAAACGGTGTGTTGAAAGTCTGAGATCCATACGTCATGAATTTGTTGTTTTATGAGAAAAACTAATAACGACATGTTACCAGAATGTTGTTCTTTCTGTGAGTTTCAATTTTGCTCAAAATGCGAATCACGGTTACTTGTGCACCGTAGCAGACGAACGGAGCGCCCTGATTTGGTCAATCGGCTATCCCTGCGCGACCGTACCTTGGCTAACGGCTGATCGGACCATTTTGGAACGGCACGTGCACGTTTGACGTCGCGGATTTTTTTAAAAATTTGCTCCTGAGCAAATGGAAAAAGGATGAGTTTAACCGTCCAGATTTAACCAAAACTCAATATTTTACCCAAGTCTCTATGAGAGGTGTTTTATTTTATTAATCTTCACATTAGATATGATTCATGCTGATTTGATTCATAATAGATGTTTTTTGACGCCATGCAATCAATAACCCAATCTTTAAAGAAAAAATAGTTTTCACTTCTTTTGTAAAATTGTGTATGTGTGTATGTGTGTGTGCGTGTGTGTGTGTGTGTGTGTATGTGTGTGTGTGTGTGTGTGTGTGTGTGTGTGTGTGTGTGTGTGTGTGTGTGTGTGTGTGTGTGTGTGTGTGTGTGTGTGTGTGTGTGTGTGTGTGTGTGTGTGTGTGTGTATGTGTGTATGTGTGTGTGTGTGTGTTCTTTAATTCTTTCGTATTTAAAGTACAGGTTTTCCCGCCCATTTTCGTCATCTTTTTTTCGAGTTCAGTTAAGTCAAGTTTTAAGCGGAGCATGTTAATGCTATTTTCAGTTTGGTCCTTTGCTTTTTCACTTCATCTTTTGGCAACAAGTCGCAAATATCTCAGATTCAGAATGGTAAATTGTCATTATAATTCGTCCCCGCTAGCGGACGATCGACACATGCTAAAGCAGGAGTCACACTGTCCCGAAGTTGAGCAAAGATGGACACACGATTAGGGAAATTTTTAAATTCGGTTCTGATCGTATAAAGTATCGGACCATTCGTGAGAACATCTTAAGCCATTGTGTGACCTTCTGTAGGCATCGTACTTTCTTCGGCTGTCGGTATTCTTTGTTATTCAAATTGGGGTCAACTTCGGGCGAATTTGAAAACTTCATATTCGTGTAGCCATCTTGGTCAATTTCGGAACAGTGTGACGCCACCCTAAAAGAAAATTCATTAAATTCTCATCCAAATTGGTCCAAAGACAATGCCCTGAATACTTTGGATACACGAAACTAAATGAAATTCTGCCGAAACTGGTTGCAAAAAGACGAAATTATTTTTTTGCGCTCAAGCGGTCAGTGAGTGTGACCGAAGAATTGAAGTTGTAGGTAAATCTCAACTGGTTTTATTATATTATTACTGGGTGAAAACAGTTTAAAAATGAACGGGTAAACCTATATATAGGCAAACATTTATCCAACCTGATTCAACCAGCTTTGTATACTTTAGAAAAAAGTCAATAACACCACAAGTTAAATTACACCTATTATTTATACGAGTAACTTTAATTATTGAAGTTTCATGGCACAAATAGAATGTAGCAGTGTATCTATAAAATACGTATTAGGGCAATTCCATGATTAGTTACGTTACACTTCATGTCAAACTTTACTCAGCATTTGGCTCTTACATGAATATGCTTTGATATTATTTTTCTGTTTTGGTACTGTCAGTTCTCTGGACTGGCACCTACTTCACAACATGAAGCAAAATCATGAGACATGTTTCAGTGGGTAATAACAAGAACTTTAATAATGGTTAGTTACGTTACAAAAAGACGACATGGAAAAAAAATGACAAGACTTTGTCCTCAAAGTTTCCTCAACCTGTTTTCAACTGAAACAAACTGTGGTATTCATGCTATTTCTGGTGTCTTGATAATTCATTTAATATATAACTTATTGATAAAAATCTTTTCATTTTTAACTACAACATCAAAAACGTGGTTAGTTACGTTACATTTTGTCCATCCACACAAATTTGCGTTTATTCATGTCTTTTTCAGATTTAGTATGCATATGTGGGGCTTTATTTCTTTCAAAACAATGAGAAGGGGCTATTGGCATGGAAAAAACTGCAGCACAAATGATGATTTTGTCATAAAACTGAGATTTAGTCACACTAGTCCCACATGTGGTATTTCATGTATGGTACTGATTCTCCTAGAGGGTGCTGTTGACGACGTAAAATTTAGAGTAGTATTGATGTCCCCCATTGTTTCTTCATGATTCATACCCATTTAAACCATTAAAATGTAATATGATTCGAAATACAGCAATTTATATAATTTGTGATTTGTCCAATAATTCATGGATTTGCCCATAAGCATAACTCGCTAAATGCTATAGAATATAATATTTCGTAATACAGGTTCATCACATGTAAAATCTGTACTACAATATCAGACCAGAGCACGTGAAAATGTTCTTTTCACACAGAATTTTACTAACTCTAAACTTACTTGGTATATATAAAGATATAATTTCAGTAACTCTAAACTCACTTGATATACATATGAATACATAATTTCACCTACTCTAAATTCACTTGGTATATAAAAATACAGATTTTTACTGACTCTAAGCTCACTTGGTATACATAATTTCGCTAACTTTAAACTCACTTGGTATACATAGATACATTATTGTACTAACTCTAAACTCACTTGGTATACAAAAATACAGATTTTTACCGACTCTAAGTTGGTATACATAATTTCACTAACTCTAAACTCACTTGGTATACATAAATGCATAATTTTACTAACTCTAAACTCACTTGGTATACACGTACATAAATGCATAATTTCACTAACTTTACACTCACTTGGTATACATAAATACATAATTTCACCAACTTTAAACTCACTTGGTATATATAAATACATAATTTCACTCACTTTAAACTCAATTGGTATACATAAATACATAATTGTACTAGCTCTAAACTCACTTGGTATACATAGATACATAATTGTACTAACTCTAAACTCACTTGGTATACATAAATACATAATTTCACTAACTGTAAACTCACATGGTATACATAGATACATAATTTTACTAACTCTTATCTCACTTGGTATACATAAATACATAATTGTACTAACTCTAAACTCACTTGGTACTCATAAAGACAGAATTTCACTAACTCTAAACTCACTTGGTATACATAATTTCACTAACTCTAAACTCACTTGGTATATATAAATACATAAATTTACTAACTCTTAACTTACTCGGTATACATAAATGCATAATTTTATTAACTCTAAACTCACGTGGTATACATAAATACATAATTTCACTAACTCTAAACTCACGTGGTACACATCAATACGTGTATTTACTAACTCTAAACTCACTTGGTATACATAAATACATAATTGTACTAACCTTTAACTCACTTGGTATACATAAAGACAGAATTTCACTAGCTCTAAACTCATTTGGCACACATAAATACAGAATTTCACTTACTCTAAACTCACTTAGTATACATAAATACATAATTTTACTAACTCTAAACTCACTTGGTATACATAAATACATAATTTTACTGACTCTAAACTCAATTGGTTCTTATTGGATTTACAGCCGGTCATCGATCTCGCACAAAAACACTTAACGATATACTATTGCAACCGACAATTATTCGTATTAATATTATTATTCTTTTATACTGAATTAAGATTTTTGGATACTCCATTTGCCATAAAATTGAATAGTTCCTGTTGAATATATTCATAAATACAATTAGATGTTCTTAATCTTATATACATGCATTTTTATGCCCAGTACTTATTGTACTGTAAATAGCTTATAGTTATACATTGGTTTGGTTAATGTTAAATCGAATGTTATAATGTAGGGTAAATCATTGCAAAGCTAATGAAAAAATTCTATCACGGACAAAAAAAGATGAAGTTTGATCTGAATCTAAGCATAATCAAATCAAATCATTCTACCAAACCAGTTAAATCCACGACTGTGTTTTTGATAGATCAGTAATGGTTTAACTGAACTATTCAGAAAAATCTTTAAAAAAATGTATTTGTTTTCAATAATCATAAATCCATTGGAAACCATTTACAATTTCATTAGATTGATTTGTGTTTTCCTTGATTAGGCATACATCTTTAATTGGTATTACAGTACTGCTTTAATTGGAAACTTTAGGATTTCAACAGTGAAATTAATAACAATAAGTTGTAATAATCGTTTCCTTTACACGTCCAAACCAGCAGATATGTTTATTTTCTAAACTGCATTACAGAATATGATATCATAATCTCTAAACGCTATTGCAAATACAGTTTACTTCAGAGGCAATATAAGATCATGGCGTACACTCTTATTCATCCGAAGTTAAATTTAACCCGAAATCCGCGACCCGGAATGGAGTCAGCTGGGAGCCTACTCTGTTCTGAGTTAAAGTGACCCGGATTTCGAGTTACTTTGACTCGACTCGATTCAATTCTCAGCTGCGCCACACCATTCCGAGAGTCAAGAATCCGAGTCACTTTAACTCAGAATAGAGTAGTCTCCCAGCTTGACTCCATTTCCGTAGAAATTAAGAGTGTAGTCACTAATAATCTGACAGACTGGTATCTTGCTGACACGTCAGTTAATCCAGTATTTTCCAAAAGATGGGGTAAAACACAGTGGCGGATCCAGGGGGCCCGATCGGCACGGGCCCCCCCCCCCCTTTTTTTGGCGGCCAAAAAAAAAAGAGCGAGAAAAAGGAAAGGAAAGGAAAAGGGAAAAAGAAAGAAAAAAAAAAGGGCGGAAAGGAAAAAGAAAAGGAGGGAGAGAGCAAAAAAAAAAAAAAACACCCACACACATGAACACACACACACACACACACACACACACACACACACACACACACAACACCACACCACACACACACACACACACACACACAAATAATCAAAAGAAATCGTATGTGATTCCCAAGGGATAACATAATTCCATATTGTTTCATCTTATTAAAATTCATTTAGGGCGGAACAGCGAGTGCATTACTTTAATTTCAACCATTTTTTTGAATTCACATGCAGACATTTGTAACCGTGAGCAAGAGGGGGATAATTGCTCCATGCAGTTTTTTTAGTTTTTTTTGTCGGTACATTTTAAATTTGTCGTTATTGTACAACAAAGAACATTTTTTGTAGTTCGTACTTTTAAATATTCAAATTACCAACAAAAGACTCCTCCCAAAAAAGGGGCAACTGTTGTGATTGTAAAATGCAAAATTTTCAAGCTCTCTCTCTCTCCGCTCGACTCGCATAATAACCACGTTTGATTTTTTTTTTTTTTATGTTGTGCTTTGCCGGTCGTTCATAATATCGTGTCATGAAGTTTAGGAAAGGAAGTTATATATAAGCAACCAATAGAATTTTAGACGGGTAGAAGTAGAATGTTTAAGAGATTTATTTCTGAAGTGTGGAAATGATCATGTCTAATGGGTAATGAAGCGTATATTCCTTATCCATTTTTTACGCATGTATCAAGATATATTGTTTATTCAAGCGCTCGCTCGCTTTCGCTCGTCGCGCATAAAGTAATTGATTTTTGAGTTAATGCACAGTACAACTGCGGTATGTAAATGTTAAAGTGTTCATAATTGGAGTAATGGTAGCAGTTACAGCTAATTTCAGAAGACGGAGCTGCAAGAACAGATCGTGCGTTATCTAAAAATGAAAGTACTCTGTACTCTGTCGCCCCCGTAGGGCTTGCGCTTATGCCCTCAAAAATGTGATCGGGCAAACGATTCGGGCATGATGGCCGTACGCAGCGGGGGGGGGGGGGGAGGGCCCAAAGTTTCTGTGCAATTTTATGTTTGTTTTTGAATAGACAATATTCTAAAAATTTCAACCCAAATGTGCACCAGAATCGTTCAATTTGATGCCAAAAATGCAAAAACTCCCTGTGTGTTGGGGGGGGGGCACCCCCCTCCCACACCTCCCCGCCCTCGGGCGCTTCGCTGCCCTCGCTTGCGTTTGTCCCACGATTAAAGGAAAATAATCTTGCACATCCGGAAAAAAAAAATCCTCCATACGCCATGATTCGCGGCCCCCTTTTTGAAAATCCTGGATCCGTGCCTGAAACATGCAAAGAGAGCGAAAAATTGATCTAAATGGAACGCCAAAAC
Organism: Eucidaris tribuloides; assembly: GCA_001188425.1. NCBI lineage: Eukaryota > Metazoa > Echinodermata > Echinoidea > Cidaroida > Cidaridae > Eucidaris > Eucidaris tribuloides. Next base: position 1,072 of record JZLH01S0323903.1, on the reverse strand, counting down.
GAATGCAAATATGGTTTATTTTTTTCAGAAAAGGGTGGGTTGCACCCCTTTCCCAACCCCTCAATTCGACAACTCGTTGGCTGAGTATCCACGTGTGTGGACGCGATTAATATGGCCCTGCAAGTAAAAGAAAAGAAAAACAAGATACACAGTTAAGCGAGCAGATTTTTTTGTTGCGATTTGGTTTGATTTTTTTCAACCATATCTTGGGAGGCCTTGATATTTTGATATGCTGTTCAAATATGGTATATTGATTAAAGTTTGGGAGCGTTTCCCTGTAATTATTTCATGTGAATGTATACTGTCTTTGCTCGCTTTGAAATATATTCTGGTTGGATTAGAAATCTGGTTTAAAATTGTTTTATAACGTAAACAAAAGGCAGAAAACCAATCTTTCTCAAACAGAGATGATGATGAAAACGGAAATAGTTTAGTTATATTACACATGGGGTGAAGTCCCATTAATTTCATAAAGATTAAATCTAAAAACTTTCTAATGTAGAAAGAAGGTCACTGGCTACGAGTACTTACGTTCGCAGGCGAAAAATTCATTTCGTCACAAAAACGATCGTCCCAGTCGGGTTCGAAGGTCAGATACAGAGCCGCACATTGTTGGCCTCCCCGTCGTCGGCCTTTAACATAATTATTAGGTTCATCTTTTGCCCAATCTGTTCGGGAAAACAAATTAGAAGGGATGTAATCAGGGAGGGTAAATCCCACCCTGAACCCGTTGTGACGGGTAGATTTTCGAGTTTCTTTCTCTCTCATTCCGTCGTCCTATTTCTGTCTTCATGCAAAACAAGCACCAAGACAAAGGCTTTAGAGATTGTCAAAGGCTAAGGGGCCAAAATTACTTTTTAAATGTTGTTTGTTTGGGTTTTTTTTTTTTTTTAGGGGGGGGGGGTTGGTTATTACAGACAGAATACTCCGCAAACCGACCGACGAGCGACAAGTCAACATCCAAACCAAAACATAAAGGTCTAGGTTCACACTGCCGAATTGTCAACTCGATCAGGGCCCTATCTCATAAAACTTGCAATCAATTGCAAATCTAAAAATCGATTGTAAGTCT
>JZLH01S0323899.1:22512-33045 GCA_001188425.1 Eucidaris tribuloides | reverse complement strand
AAAACCTGATAGCTTGCCGGATACGTAACAAATATTACATGCAAGTTGCAGTTTTATTTTTGAAAATGTGATCATAGAAACAAAACAAAAACTCTTTACCAGGCTGCAGAAGAAATATAATCATAAATTTGAATATATTACCAAAGCAGTCTATTTAGAAAAAAATATTATATGATATATATGAATACAGCTGAAAAGTTGAATCATGTCATGAAGTAACACAAACGCAAGTAACATCACAACAAATGCATTCCAGAAATTATCCAAAGAAATTTCACATTGAGCACTGCTGAAAAGACAAATGTACATGTGCAGCAATTACACATAATTATCCAAATTTGTGTAAAATTCACATAATCAAATACAATTTTGATTTAAACTCAAAGCACATTTCTAATATTTTTTTGTGAAAATGTACTCTGCCCTCTTTGATTTACTCTTTACAATCAGGAAGCCATATTTCATTTGGCAATCAATATTTTAAATACATATTTTTTTATTTCATATGCACATTACTGATATGTTGAAATGGAAGTCCTAAAAATACTCTTCTTGATTAATACTAATTAAGCAAATTAAATCTATCATCTAGCTATCTATATCACCTTATCTAACACAAGGGTGTCACATGCATTACTCTTGTCTTTTAGTTACGAAAAATTAATTTCTGATTACAAGGAGTATTATCTTTTTATCATAAGTATTTCAGATGAGACAGATGTGAAAAATATGTCCCTCCATAATAGTACGTGATATGTTGCAAAAATAAATTTTTAGATTATTTTATGAGTAGGAAGTATATTTCTGAGGCTTGAAAAATGATGTATTTTCCTCAACAAGTACATCTCTGAACATTAATTAATGGTATAAAGAAGTATGCCAAAAAGGTGTCCAGATAGCATCTAAGGAGAATTTCTAAAATTTCTTGATAAACGTGTACCCTGTGACAATTGCCATTAAAACAATTTTCAGACAATGAAGAGTTGAGGTTAGGGCTATGATTTGTCAGCAGAGCAAATTTTAGCTGAGCAAATGTAATACAAACATAGACAAAAGCTCCAACTTCACTCAAAAAGAGTACAATAAGTGCAAAAATCAGAATACTCAGAAATAATTGTCAAACCCATTAAGAATTTGATCTGAACTTATTTCTGCAACTTATCACTCAATATATCATGAAATATTTTGCTGTATATGGAGGCATTACAAAGATGCTTAAAGGTCTTAAATAGAAAAGGAGCTGTGTTAAAGGGGAATGAAACCCAGACATCTTACTGAATTCAGAGAGAGTATAGAACAATACAAGATGGAAAATTGTGAAAGTTTGAGCAAATTTGGTTGAACGGTTCAAGAGTTATGATTGTTCAAAGTTTGTTTAATCCTTGTTATGGAGGATCCTCAAATCGGCAACTCTACCCACTTTTCAGATGAAAGTGTGGAGAACTCTCCATTGGATTTGTACACAAATTTTCAATAATTTGCAGTTTTCTGAAGCGTCAGTTGAGAAAGTATCTAAATCCTGCAGAAAAAGATGTAGAATCATTTTTGCTACGACATACTTGCACAACAAGCAAGAGCAAATCAGATATTTGATAAAAAGTGAGAATAAGTGAAAATTTGTGTACAAAACCAATGGAGAGTTCTCCATACTTTCATCTAAAAAGCTGGTAGAGTTGCCAATTTAACAATCCTCCATAACAAGGATCAAAGGAACTTTGAACAAACATAACTCTTGAACCGTTCAACCAAATTTGTTCAAACTTTCTCTAATTTCCTTCTTGTATTGTTCTGTAATCTATGTATGCAGGAATGTGTCTGGGTTTCATTCCACTTTAATTACATTATCATTCCAGGTAAAGATTCCTTTACCAGTCAAAAAAAAAGGTTGCTATAATACAGTTCATTTTCATGAAAATACTGACCATTGAATATCAAAAAATATTTCAGAGGACAGTATTTCATGTACAAAATGAATATATGTCATTTTACATTTGTATTTCCTCACAAGACATTGCTTTGCAAGATTTCAATACATTTTGTTCAGGTGTTCAGTTTAGCCTGAAAACTTAACATATTGTATGGAAACTTTCATTAATGCCATAAATATTCAATAAATCAACTGGCTACTCTTACAGATATACACGTACATTGTGTACATATATTTTCATATCTTTTAGGTCATATCTCACATTATAAGACAGGTTCAAGAATGAAGCAATGTGATTGGTCAATGGACAGGCGTGGAGCGTGCATTTAATTCTCTTAACGTGCATGCCCAATTGATAACACATGATCGATACCTGACGATATTCGCCGCGCAGATATATATCGGCAGCCAAATTGAAAAAGTCCGTACTCGTCTGTCCGTAGTCGAGTAGACTAAGTAAGAACTTGGTCAAGCTTACGGTCGAGTGCTCGCATCTACTCGTTTGAAGTGTTATCTATGAATTAATGTAGAGTCTAGTAGATCTAGTTGTGATCCCTAGTGCTGTCAGGAAAAGCATGGAAATGGTGAGTAAAAATATGGGTCGTCTTTGATTTTTTTTATTTACGTGTCGCAACGTTAACATAACGTTAGACCTTTAACCCTATCTGGGCCCGGGGGGGGGGGGGGGGGGTCGGCTAAAGTAGCCCTCCCCCTCGACAAAGTTCGCGACCATTCCGCCGCGCGAAAGTTTTTGACCGTGTCGCTCGCTGACTTTTTACTTTCAAGTCTTGCGCATCTTTTGAGACTAAACTTGCGACGTCCGGGTACGCGGTTCCAAAGTTACGCAACTTTTCGTACTTGCATGTAACACCAAAAATCGCTCAAAAACATGAAATGGTGTGTTATTTCAATGCAAATTGTGTTTTCAGTCCAAATTCATAAATGTATGATTATTTTTACGTTTACTGATTGAAATTAACTAATTTTATGCTGTTTATGATCGCAAAAGTGTCCCCAACAAATTTCATTGAAAAAAAAATAAACAAACAAAAGGTCAAAAAACAAAGAAATACATAAGAAATTCATGAAACAATGAAATACATAAGAAATTAATTCTGATTCAGTTTTTTGATAGATAATTGTTACGAAATGTCAAAAAGAATATTATCACCGAAATTAGGCATTCTGTGAGCTGCAAAGTGATTTATAGGCAAAAATATGATTTTATGTATAAATTTGCATAATTAATTACTTAAAAAATAGAAAATAATTATTTTTCATAAATCTAACTATACAGTCTTGGAGATTACATCCTGCTCTATGCACGTGCAAATTTTCACGGCGATCGCGCGATCCGCAGCCGAGATCTGAAGGGGGGGCCAAATTAGCCCCCCCCCCGTTGCAAGCCCGGGCTAATTAGGGTTAAGTTATGTTAGAGTAACTTAGTCCTATTACTAGAACCAGGTCTAACACCCTATAGATCTGACGTTAGATGTAAAGTAAGGTCTAGTGTCTAATTTTTTTTGCATATTTTCAGGCTGTATTGCCGACCCGACTTATAAAACAATTGATGCACTGTTTTGTTTGTGTATTAGGGCAGTTCCAGTGCACTCGGTTTAGTCAGCGCGATCGATAACGCACTTGCCCTGCGGGCGCATGCGTTATCATTCGAACTGACTAAACTTCCAAGTTCATGCACTGGCTCTGCCCTAATACACTTGCAACCAGTGCATCAACTGTATACCAGCATGGGATCAAGTATGTTTCTCTTATCATGATTGGTTTCATTGAAGTGAGATGAATCTATTTACCTTAAGGTCTCATTTGTAGTGCACAATCGATGACAAGGCAAACAGTTGTATGAAAATATTGTTCATTATAGGTTTTTTTTTGGATATATTCATAATGCTGGTCGGTTATAAATCTATATTTGATTCCCCATACACAAATTTCTGAATGACAAACGCTAACAATCTTAAGATCATACAATCCTTTGATCATACAATCGATGTGAAATTATTTAAAACTAAACTCACCATTGCCCTTTTGTTTAAATTTGCCATTTACTCATACAGTATGCCCCATCAGGACACAAGTTACATAATATTGCAGCTATACTTTTTACTAATTTTACAATTAATAATTCTTGCTATTATTCTCACCTTTAACAGTAAGCAATACTTGTAACAATTTTAAGTACATAATAGCTTGTCTCTGAACTACGGTAGAAGCAAATCACTGCGTTCCACATGCACATATTTATACCAAAAAGAATGCAACAGTGATTGAAATATGAAACATGCAAGTATGACAGCAACAAATTTGCTCAAGCATAATACACTGAGATTTGCTCTTTCATTTTAGGTAGTGCTGTATCAAACAGGTTAACCGACCATGACCATCCAAAACCATTTTGAATTTGTAGGTTTCAGCTAACCATTTTGTGTCATTTTGCTGCAGAAACATGGTCACTTTTTGTCTTAAGTATTTGCAAAAAGATGTTGATATGATGATAACATTTAAGTAATTCCATTGTTATCCAAATATTTTACCAGTAAGCAATGGTTGTGAAGCCAAAAAAGGTCTTTTACCATGAGCACTAGGATGCTGGCATGGTTATTTCAGGGAATAAGAATATATTCTTTTTCAGAGAATGAGATTTAAATATTGTTTTTAGGATAACCGAAACCGACCAGTTTTCATAATCTGTTTACCAGTTTTGGAAATAACCGAAATGATACAGCTCTAATTTTAGGTGTTTATCTCCTATGCAAAGAATGATTAATTTGAAGAAAAAAGTTACACAATGAAAAAATGATACTGACAATTAAAAATTAATTCATAATTTCATTTCATACTGTATTTGGTGTCAGTAATGATCCTGCCTTACCTCGATGACGACCACACCAATTGAATCAGTAATCAGGTCAGTGATTATTAAGGCTATATGAACCATCAATAATAATGCTACATATTTTCATTATATTAGGTGATTGTGCATATTACTATTTACACGACTATATACAACAATGTAACAATGGCTGGCTTGTAGGGAAGACTAGTGTATTTGGCAGTAAGCTTAGACTTATCTTTTGTTTGAGAGCCTTAACAAATTGGCAAGGGTGCTTAATTTAATTTCCACATTATTACCCTACTTTTTCCAGACAATACTATGAATTCTGAAAGGCTCATTTCCTAAGGGCCTCCCCCCGAATCCCCCCTAGGTACCCTTCCCCCACCCAACCTTTATCCTGCCTTCGGTTAAATTGCAGAATTTTGCCTCTAGCTAGTTCATAATTTGGTCTCAAGCAGTGATTTCCTGCAGACATCCTGATATAAAAATTGCTGCACAGAATGGATGTTACCATTGCACAATTCTGATTTTTTTTTCTTCAATTGTTTGTCAGAGGGCACTTCTGCTCCACAGTAAAAATAATGGGACTTTCAGTGTTTTTTGCCTTGGTGGACAATGATAATAAAAAAAAATCCCCCACCCCCAATTTACTGAGAGAAAAGGAAGTCTGAAAGAAATCCAATTTGGTGCATTGCTTCTAAACATATATATTTTTATCTCAACATAAATTATTGCTTGAGTAATTCATTATAATAAATTGAACAAAAAACTACTAAATGTGAAACATGACAACCGAAAGAAGCAAAAGGACAGTACAAAGTGTATTCGTGTTGATTTTGAAATTTTTACACCCTCCTTAACACATATTATTAACATGAAGCAGGGTTCACTTTCAGGAATGACCGCAGTTATCTTCTATATGTACATCTGTAATAACTCATTCAGCATGATTCCCACAGACCTACACTGTATTTACTAAAGTATATTTACATATTCAAATTTCATGCATACCTCATTACCAGTAGTTGTTCCTGACAACCTGAAAGTTACATATCCCCCCCCTCCCCAAACGTGCATTGCAACAACTAATGCATGCAAGTACAGATAAATGGAACATATAGTTATTACTTGGTCTTGAGAATGGAAACTTTTCTAAATTTGAAACTGTATTAGAGTGGGTCTATTTGTCTGCATTAAGTACACTACAGGAGCAAAGCTACAACCATTCAAATTTTCACAATGGCAGCCAACTAATAATATGAAGAATATTATCATAAAACAGGTTAACTCCACTTAAGCAACCCTGGAGAAATATGCATTGCTCAAGTTTGTACATGCACTTATGGAAAAATAAAAGTAAAACCCAAAATATTTTGTACCCGGTACTTGCTTGAGAAATTTGGGTTCAAAATTCATACTATCAGTAGGTACGGAGGTGGTAAATTTTGGTGGAAAATGGAGTCAGCATGTTTGGCGATCAAAGTCTTCATATGTTGATTGTATACAAATATGTGGTCAACCGTCAAACATTATTTCACACTCATGTCAGAATTTTTCTTGCATTATGCAATACCTTCATCAATATAACTAACACTGTCCTGTCCCAAGTAGTCTAATAATTATTTCTATGGCTATGCAATCAAGATACCAGATTTACCAAAGTTATTTTGATAAATTCTTGCAGTCTGTGCAGAAATCTATTAAATCTAATATGTAACCATCAAGGTGATTATTGATCATTAAATCAAAGGTAAATTAGAAAGGTGATTTTAAAATGTGACAACCTAGCTACTACACTTACTATTTACTTCAACTATTACAACCACATCTATAGTATACGTGTATACAGGGGGTGAGGAGGCCATTGTAAAGCAATTGCCAAACTGACACTGGCTAGTTGCCTACCCTGTATTTTTGAAAAGTCATTACGAAAACCTGAATTTATAGTTCACTGATAGATAACCACAGGAATACTATCAGAAATACAATGCTTCATAATTTGTGCTCACATAATTTATTATTTTGCATGTACATAAATAACTGCATATCTCTGATGCGATAAATTATTGATATTTATTTGCGTGAAAATGTTTCCATAAAGTCTATGCTGGCTTAGATTTGCGCACAAAAGCACCCTTTTGTTTCCGTATTGACACCAATAAAAGAGTGAAAAAGGTTCACAATGAGTTTTCGCAATAATGGGGAGAATGAGCTATACGTGGAATCACTTCTTGCCTAACAAGAAAAATTCACATACATGTGATATATCATCATTAATCAACTGTAAATGATGAAACCAAGGAGTGAGCTATTTTTCTTTGTTATATATTTCATAATCACTCAATCATGATCATTAATCCTTTCAAAAAAATGCTGTTATCGATATGTACCTGTCTGTGTTTTACCCTTTACACAACGGTCATACAGTACCAGTATATTTATTTCTAAAATAGAAAATTTGTCATTCGTTCATTCTCATAAACCCCCCTCACAAATTCATCCTCAATCAATCTTGCCAAATACATGCAACACACTTAATCTGGCTAGATACTAGCACTATACATACCGATAGACCATAGCCCTAAATCATATGTACAGTTATATCCAATATATACAGAATATCATACAGGACCAGAGCTACGTGACGGGCTGCGTCTTCAGTCGCACCAACGGAATCTTCTTCTCCCGAATACACCTGTCGCACACCCACTCGGCCGACTGCTCCGCATTGAGAAGCGTGTACGCTGTGGTGGTCATTCCCGTGCAGATGCGGTGGAACCACGTGTGGCAGCTACTGACGCAGATCACCGCGTCCTCCGAATCCTGCACCTGCTGGTGGCAGATGCCGCACGGGAAAAGCGTCTGTTGGGGGTTATTGTACATGACGGGGTGCATGGGCCCGTTTGAGTTCGGGTGGTTGTTGGCGGGCGCCATATTGTTCGGGTAGCCGCCGCCCCCCGGCGGCATGCCACCATGGTGAAACGAGTTGCCGTAGGGACCAAACTGATTGTTCATGGCCGCCGTCCGGCTGAGGCGGCGGGACAGCAGGTTGAGACCCCTCGTGGTGGCTGTGGCCGTGGGGTCGTCCTCGAAGGGGTTGGCTGCGACAATGTTGTCCCCACTAGGGGTGGGCGGCGGAGCCAGGTTGCTGAGACTTGAGGAAGCACCCCCGGCACCCTGCAGAGAGGGAATCGTACAAATGGGAAAAGAAATCAACCAGTGTACCCCAACCATTTTAGGGTTCAGCTACATTGAATTTCATTTACTCCTAAATACTCCTTAATTTACTACCTAAATAATTGTAATAAGATGGAAAAAATTCAAACATTTGATAAACAAGTGATGAAGCAATAAGAACTGGGGAAGCACCAACACCAGCACCATTAATAGGAAAAGGGAAAAGATATGTACCAACCAGAGTCATTGGACCAGCAAAGGCTTGCATTTTAACACTTTGCTTCAGTTTGGAACAGAAAGTCAAAAACATTACTCTGTATTTGAATATTTGCAATTATGAGGGGATTTCAGAGCTCAATTAACAATATTGTACTTTGATATAATGTACATATAAACACAAATGATTTTGAACCTAATTAGAGCTGTCTTTTTCAGTTATTGCAAAACCGGTTAACCTATCGTGATATTACATAGCTGCCAACACATCTCAGTAGAAATTTGTAATAGCCCTAATGGAAATCAGTAATACAACACATTTTCCATAGAACTTCATAGTATTTTTATTAACAAACCTAGTAATCTTCAGTTTATAACCAGCCAAAAATGAATAAACCGAGACTGAAATTAGAAATCATAACTAAAAATTAGTAGCAGTTGGCAGCTATATGATAACCACACAGTATTTTGGGGTTTACCTAAAAACAATATTTGAAGAGCTTTAAAAAAATATTGTTATTCCATAAATTTCATGAAATAATAGTGTCAAGTTACTTGCTAGTGTTCAAGGCAAAATATTTTGCCTCACAAACATTAATTACTGTTCAAATACTAGCAGTTAGATAATGTTACTTAAACTCTTTCACACCAAAATTTCCTTGCAAAAACTCAGAATTAAAGTGGTCATATTTCTGCAGCAAAATGTATCACAACAGATAGCTGAAACCTAAAAATTCAAGACATGTGTTAATATGACAATAGAGGTGACACTTGATTTCTCAGTGCCTAAAAAAATGTCAGTGTCTACAGCAGATTGAACCAAAAGACTACTAAAGGAACCTACATAAACTTTTACCCAACAATCCTGAAAGTTACATATACCCCCCCCCCCCAAACGTGCATTACAACAACTAATGCATGCAAGTACAGATAAATGGAACATATAGTTATTACTTGGTCTTGAGAACGGAAACTTTTCTAAATTTGAAACTGTATTAGAGTGGGTCCATTTGTCTGCATTAAGTACACTACAGGAGCAAAGCTACAACCATTCAAATTTTCACAATGGCAGCCAACTAATAATATGAAGAATTTTATCATAAAACAGGTTAACTCCACTTAAGCAACCCTGGAGAAAAATGCATTGCTCAAGTTTGTAAATGCACTTATGGAAAAATAAAAGTAAAACCCAAAATATTGTACTTGCTTGAGAAATTTGGTTTCAAATTTCATACTATCAGTAGGTACGGAGGTGGTAATTTTTGGTGGAAAATGGAGTCTGCATGTTTGGTGATCAAAGTCTCCATATGTTAATTGTATACAACTGTCATTTGTAATTGACAAATTATTAGTTTTCTTTTCCAACCACTCATATGTGGTCAACCGTCAAACATTATTTCACACTCATGTCAGAATTTTTCGTGCATTATGCAATACCTTCATCAATATAACTAACACTGTCCTGTCCCAAGTACATGTAGTCTAATAATTATTTCTATGGCTATGCAATCAAGATCCCAGATTTACCAAAGTTATTTTGATAAATTCTCGCAGTCTGTGCAGAAATCTATTAAATCTAATATGTTACCATCAAGGTGATTATTGATCATTAAATCAATGGTAAATTAGAAAGGTGATTTTAAAATGTGACAACCTAGCTACTACACTTACTATTGGTACTACGACTATTGCAACCACATCTATAGTATACATGTATACAGGGGGTGAGGGGGCCATTGTAAAACAATTGCCAAACTGACACTGGCTAGTTGCCTACCCTGTATTTTTGAAAAGTCATTCCGAAAACCTGAATTTATAGTTCACTGATAGATAACCACAGGAATACTACCAGAAATACAACGCTTCATAATTTGCGCTCACATAATTTATTACTATTTTGCATGCACATAAATAACTGCATATCTCTGATGCGATAAATTATTGATATTTATTTGCATGAAAATGTTTCCATAAAGTCTATGCTGGCTTAGATTTGCCCACAAAAGCACCCTTTTGTTTCCGTTTTGACACCAATAAAAGAGTGAAAAAGGTTCACAATGAGTTTTCGCAATAATGGGGAGAATGAGCTATACATGGAAACACTTCTTGCCTAACAAGAAAAATTCATATACATGTGATATATCATCATTAATCAACTGTAAATGATGAAACCAAGGAGTGAGCTATTTTTCTTTGTTATATATTTCATAATCACTCAATCATGATGATTAATCCTTTCAAAAAAAACTGCTGTTATCGATATGTACCTGTCTGTGTTTTACCCTTTACACAACGGTCATACAGTACCAGTATATTTATTTCTAAAATAGAAAATTTGTCATTCGTTCATTCTCATTAA
>JZLH01S0323899.1:1264-16046 GCA_001188425.1 Eucidaris tribuloides | reverse complement strand
AATTCTGAAAGGCTCATTCTAAGGCCTCCCCGAATCCCCCTAGTACCCTTCCCCCACCCGAACCTTTATCCTGCCTTCGTAAATTGCAAATTTTGCCCTCTAGCTAGTTCCATAATTTCGGTCTCAAGCAGCTGATTCCTGCAGATCATCCTGATATAAAAAATTTGCTGCCACAGAATGCGCATGTTACCATTGCACAATTCTGAATTTTTTTTCCTTCATATTGTTGTCAGAAGGCACTTCTCCCTCCACAGTAAACATAATGGACTTTCAGTGTTTTTTGCCTTGCGTGCGACAATGAAATAAAAAAAAAAATCCCCACCCTCCCCCATTACTGAGAGAAAAGGAAGTCTGAAAGAAATCCAATTTCGGTGCATTGCTTCTAAACATATATATTTCATCTCAACATAAATCTGATAATCCATTATTAATAAATTGAACAAAAAAAATAACATAAAGTGAACATGACAACCGAAAGAAGCCAAAACGGACACTACAAAAAGTTGTATTCGTCGTGATTTTGAAAATTGTTTACACCTCCTTAACACATATTCATGTAACATGAACAGCGGTTCACTTTCAGAATGACCGCAGTTATCTTCTATATCTACATCTGTAATAACTCATTTCAGCATAGATTCCCCACAGACCTACACTGCTATTTACTAAAGTTTTTACATATTCTAATATTTCATGCATACCTCAATTACCAGTAGTTGTTCCTGACAACCTGAAATTACATATCCCCCCCCTCCCCAAACGTGCATTGCAACAACTATATTCATGCAATACAGATAAATGGAACATATAGTTAACTTGTCTGAGAATGCGAAACTTTTCTAAATTGGATAGACTGTATATAGAGCTGGTCTAAATTGTCTGCATACAGCTACACTACAGGAGCCAAAGCTTATCAAGCCATTTCAAATTTTCGACAATCCAGGCCAACTAATAATCATGAAAAAGAATATTATCCATAAAACAGAGTTAACTCCACTTAAGCAACCCTGGAGAAGATTGCATTTGCTCCAAGTTCTGTACATGCACTTATGGAAAAATAAAAGTAAAACCCAAAATATGTTTGTACCGTACTTGCTGAGAAAATTTGGTTCAAAAATTCATACTATCATAGGGTACGGCAGGTGCGTAAATTTTGTGGAAAAGATCAATAGTCAGCATGTTGGCCGATCAAAGATCTTCACATATGTTGATTGTATACAAAAATATGTTCGTCAACCTTCAAACATTATTTCACAACTCATGTCAGAATTTTCGTGCATTATGCAATACCTTCATCAATTATAACTAACACTGTCCGTCCCAAGTAGTCTAATAATTATTTCTATTCGGCTACAACAAATAGCCAAAGATACCAAATATTTTGCCATAAAATTCTTGCAGTCCTGTGCCGAGAAATCTATTAAATCTAATATGTAACATCAACGTGATTATTATCATTAGAATCAAAGCGGTAAATTAGAAAGTGATTAAAATGTGACACCTAGCTTACTACACTTACTATTTAACTTCAACTATTACAACCCCCAACAATCTATAGTATACGGTATACAGGGCTGAGGAGGCATTGTAAAGCAATGGCCAAACTGACACGGCTAAGTTGCCTACCCTGTATTTTGAAAAGTCCCATACGGAAAACCTGACAATTTATCATTCACTGATAGATATAACACAGGAATACTATCAAAATAACCCCAATGTGTCATAATTTGTGCCTCACTATAATTCTATTAATTTTCATATGTACATACAATAATGCATTATCTCTGGATGCGATAAATTAGTTATATTTATTTGCGTGAAAAATTTTCAATAAAGTCTATGCTGGCTTAGATTTCGGCGCACAACAAGCCCAACCCTTTTGTTTCCGTTATTGACAACCAATAAAAGAGTGAAAAAGGTTCACAATGATTCTTCGCAATAATGCGGGAGAATGAGCTATACGTGGATCACTTCGTTGACCTAACAAGAATAAATTCACATACATTGATTATATTCATCATTAATCAACTGTAAGATGAACCAAGCGAGTGAGCATTTTTCTTTGTTAATATATTTCATAATCACTCAATCATGCATTTCATTGAATCTTTCAAAAAAATGCTTTAATCGATATGTTACCTGTCTGTGTTTTAAAACCTCTTACACAACGGTTCATATCATACCAGTGTATATTTATTTCTAAAATAGAAAAATTTTCATTCGTTGCATTCTCATAAACCCCCCTCACAAAATCATCCTTCAATCAATCTTCCCAAATATCATGCCAAAACACACTTAGATCTGGCTAGATACTAGCACTATACATTACGATGAGACCAATAGCCTATAATCATATGTACAGTTATATCCAATAGTATACAGAATAATCATACAGGACCAGAGCTACGTGACGGGCTTCTCCTTTCTCTCTTTTTTTTAGTTCGCTCTCTTTAACCAACGAATCTTCTTCTTCCCGAAGTAAACCTGTCCTACACCCGACTCGGCGACTGCTCCGCATCGAGAAGCGTGTACGCCTGTCGTGCCGTCATTCCCGTGCAGATGCGTGGAATCCACGTGGTGGCAGCTACTGACGCAGATGCACCAGCGTCCTACCGAATTCCTGCACTGCTGTGCGCAGATGCCGCACATGCGAATAAGGTCTCTGTTGGGTTATTGTACATGACGGGGGGCATCGGCCCGTTTGAGCTCGGGTTGGTTGTGCGCCGGCCCATATTTTCGGAGCTGCCCCGCCCGGCGGCAACCAACCATGGGTGAAACGATAGTTGCCGAGCGCCAAACTGTTTTTCATGGCCCCGTCCGGCTGAGGCCGCGGTGACACAGGTTGAGACCCCTCGTGGTGCTGTGGCCTGGGGTCGTCCTCGAGGGTTCGGCGTGCCCGACAATGTTGTCCCCACTAGGGCTCTGGCGGCCGGCAGCCAAGGTTGCTGAGACTTGAGGGAACACCCCGGCCACCCTGCAGAGACGAATCGTACAAAATGGGAAAAGAAATCAACCATGTACCCAACCATATTTAGGGACTTCAGCTACATTGAATTTCATTACTTCCTAAATACTCTCTAAATTTACTACCTAAATAATTTAATAACGATGGAAAAAAATTCAAACATATTGCCATAAACAAGTGATGAGCAAATAAGAACTGAGAATGCCACCAACACCAGCACCATTAATATGGAAAAGGGAAAAGATACGTACCAACCAAGAGTCATCGGGACCAGGCAAAGGCTTGCATTTTTAACACTTTGCGCAGTATTGACCAGAAGAGTCAACACATTACTCTGTAGTTGAATATATTGCAATTCATGAGGGATTTCAGAGCTCAATTAACATATTACTTTGATATAATTTACATAAATATACACAATCGATTTTGAACCTAATGAGAGCTGTCTTTTTCAGTTATGCGAAAAAAACCGTGTAACTATCGTGATATTTACATAGCTTGCCAACACACCTCATAGAAATTAGTAATAGCCCTAATGGAAATCATAATACAACACAATTTCCATATAACTGGATAGTATTTTTATTAACAAACCTAGTAATCTTCAGTTTTGATTAACCATGCCAAAAAACTGAAGTAAACCGAGACTGAAATTAGGAATCATAACTAAAAATATAAAGTAGCAGTTGGCACTAATCTATAACCACCAGTATTTTCGGGTTTTACCTAGAAAAAACAATATTTGAAAGAGCTTTATAAAAAATATTGTTATTCCATAAATTGCAAGATGAAATAATAGTGTCAAGTGACTTGCTAGCTGCTCAAGGCAAAATATTTGCCTCACAAACCATTAATTACTTTCAAATAACTAGCAGTTAGAAATTTACTTAAACTCTTTTTTCACACCAAAATTTCCTTGCCCAAAAATCAGAATTAAAGTGGTCAATATTTCGCCAGCAAAATGTATAACAGATAGCTGGAAAACCTAAAAATTCCAAGACATGTTTAATATGAAAATTAGACGGTGACAACTTGATCTTCTCCATGCCTAAAAAAAAAAATTGTCGATGTTGTCTACAGCAAATAGAACCAAAAGACTACTAAAAGGAGCTACATAAACTTTTATCAAGTACATGCACCACTGCACTGCTTTTAATCTGCAAATGTATCCTGTAGTCAAGCGGATTTCACTGCCAGATACTAAACAGTAACAACATTGAAATACCACTGTGGTCTCTATACTGAACAAAGGAAAACTTTGGCTAAAGAAAAAATTATTTCCTCCTCAAGAAGCGTGTTTTCACATCAGCCGGATGTTTCAAAATAGCGTGCATATTTTAGATTGTGGGAATTAACCCGCATCGTTAAAATAGCACCCCATTTGAAATGTGAATTCAAATAGCACGCTAATTGGAAAAGCTTCTGCATCGAAGAAAATCTTCTCAAGTAAACTTGGCGCCGAAATAAAAAAAATAAAAAAAAAAAAAAATAAAAAATTCAAGACTACGTGCGAAATTTGCGAATACTGCTATTATGATAATGTGAATTTGCTTCAATAATTTAGCCGATACATCCCATCAGAGCCGTAGCGGTGAGACCCGATGAAATGTGTAGCCTTGCTTTCCGCCCAGCGCCAACGAGACAAGAGATTACATAGCTAGAGAAACATCGCTGTCCTTAAGGCTAGTCGGTTCGCAACAGAATCGGATTCCGTACCGTGCGCGCATCGGATTCACGGAACATAATTTTCCAAACCGCCGTATTCCGATAAAAAACCAAATGTTACACAAATGAAATAAAATGTTTGAAAAAAAAAATCACGTATTGTCGCTTTGGTAACAAATATATTTAACATCTATGCAAGGAATCATGTTAGCACATCAATCACTTACGCACATATTCATACAGTATCACTAGAGGTTACACTTGTTGTGCTCACCTGAAAATATTGCGTTCTATAACCCTGCTATGTCATGATATTTTCGTGAAATATTGTTCTGCAAAATTATCTCCCCAAAATAAAGTCAAAATATCAGGTTTTCCAACAAAATTGACAAGACCAGATATAAATAATATGTTGACGAAACCAAACATCGGCTTAATAATTTGACTCACGCCGGCGCAGAGCATAGAGACAGTCAGCCCGTAGATGGCCGCTTATTGAGCTGGCTCCAGATAGAGCTCCAGACCTAGCTAGTCCATTGTGCAACAGGATTATCTATAGGCGGGACTACAGACTCTTACTGTTCGCGATTGTGAATCAATCAGTGGCCCAATCGTTTCGTCATATTTTGTATCTGCTTATTGTTAATTATTGGTTTTGGAAAACTGATAATTTTGACTTTATTTGTGGAGATAATGTCAGAGAAAATACTTCACGAAAATATGCACGAGCAGATTATGGAACCCGAATATATCAGTGAGCAAAACCGGAAAGCAAAAACCCATGTTCAGTGATATACTATGAGGGCTTAACTTCAGCTTGTGTGCATAACGTCAAGCCATGGTCGTCATGTACTCGGCAACCGACTATCCGCATCGATTCTTAAAAATATGTTCATCCCTAGCATGTTCAAACAGTCTGGCTTTGTCAATTTTAGTTGGAAAATCCTATATAATTTCGACTTTATTTTGGAGGATGTGCAGAGAGATATTTCACGGGGAATTTTGAGTTTGCGATGGGGGCCTACATTATACTCTCCGAATTTATCTTCAAGAATTTATTTTTACTGATGCACTAACAAAGAACCATATTTGTTTATGCTAGTGCTTAAAGTATATAGATTTCAGTTTCTTCAAAGATGTAATTTTGCGAATATATTTTCTTTATTTTTGGGGGGGTTTTTTGGGGCGTCACAAATTAATACTTTTTGACGTGATTTCGATCGTTATTTTTCGGCCCGTCCGGGATTGATATTTTATCGACAGCCATTCCGAACGCACGATGCCGTCGAATCCGGAAAAAAATATTTCCGTGATGGACTCAGGCTTCAAAGCTTGTTCTCCTGCTGGAAACTCGAGAACAGCTTGGTGAAATGAGCAAGGAAGAACAGCGGAAAAATATATGTTCCTTCTCTTTCAATTCGATGTAATCTTTTACGATTCTTCTCTCAAGTGTCGTCTTCTTTTGCCTGGGCTTGTCAGACCTCCATTTTGAAATGTTTGTGTCAATTCCCGAGCGGAATGAACAAAAACAAATGCAGAAGATGTCGATCCAAGATTGTCCCCACACCCTACACTGACTGCCCACGGACATATCTGGCCATACAGCCTACATGGCTTGCTGGTCTTGGCCCTAAAAATTCTACCAGAAAATTCATCAGCAGGCCTGCAAATTGAGAATTCGATCATGCGGGTTAATATTTTGGAAGGTGCGCTCCTTGCGCCCATGCTCGACTACTTGGAATTACTCGAAAATTTCGGGCTAATTCTCATCGGGCTGATGTGAATAGGGAAAAATAACTGCCCTATTTGGTCGCATCGCCCCCCGAAAAAAGTCTGGAGCTTGCGATTTTCATCGGGTGATGTGTTGAATAACGCCTAGGAATTTTCAAGTTGTTTTCCCCCAAAAACCAAATAAAAATTAAGTACCCAATCAACCACCTTCATAATCAAACTTTCAAAAATTAAACTTGTTATCATCAAAACCACTCAAACCTACTGTAAACAACAGGATTTAGCTCTATTACTAAACCAAGCCTTGAGAAAAGAATTAGCATCAGGATTATTAGCTTGTGGCGTCTGTGTAGTCAGTTTTGTTTGGTAAGAAGGTACCTGCTAGGATCAAAACAGAGTGTTCTACCAGATTTAGCATACTTGCCCCTTTAGCGGGAATGTTAAGCAATTGAAATCATACAAATCCTGTTGATACTATTTGTTAAAGAAATGCATTGTTTTCATGTGTATTTGTGAGTATTTAAATATCCTATTCATTCCAAATTGGGGGTATTACAGAATTAGCATTTTATCTGAATTTGTAATGCCGTCCCTAAGAAGAACATTTTGAAAACTGCTTAAAATCTTCACGACATAGATTCCATTTAACTCTTTATCGCAGATGAAGTTGTTGATGCATGTTGTAAATGCTAAATAAAAGAGTTTGATCACAAAACAAGATAAATTGATTTTCCGACAAAACTGAACACATTTTAAAACGTGTGAATTAGCGTGGTAAATGATTAATAACACCTACTAACCCAGATATAGTTATGAAGATCTAAACCAAAAGTCCACAAGCAAAAAAACTAAATAATCTCGGGTTTTACTTTATTATTTTTCGCAAACATAACTTGAGCCAAGGGATGCATTTTTACTCAAGTGTTACAAAAGTGGATTTAGCATGTTTTGCTGATCAAACTCATTTCATATATTGAGAACATTCAAGCTGCATAATGGCTTCATCAGATAATAATGTGTTTGCACTTAAATAGAAATACCTCCCAATCACTGTAAACAGTCTTTGACTTAATCTTCTCATACTAATACGCAGATTGACAATATGTGTTACATTATACATGTACGTCAGTCATTTATCTTCTTAAATAATCAAATACATTACATAGTACAACTAATTATATAACAGTGACTTGCTGACATGCCTTTGTTTATAATATTCCAAAATGGTTAAGTACGTTAAGATACTAATAATGTGCATTTTTTGGGGAAACTAAACAATAAATGATCAAATCACCACAATATGTACGAAGTAAGTTTTTGTTTACACTAAGATAGCGAACACATTCTTAAAGCAGCTGGCTAACAATTCCACATGTATTAAAAAATTGACTACATAAGTCTCATGCTCGAAGTGTCTTTGATAAGTCTAGAAAATAATGAGCCTGAAAAAAGGGTATACAAAAATGATTATTTTTAATGGCTTTAAAAAGTGAAAAATCATAAAAATTAACGGATTCACCTGCCCATTTTCCCCCATTAGATTACTGATGTTTGGCATCTAGCCATTTTTTATACTACCCCAATACTACCTAATTGTTTATTCATTCATATCTTCCAGTGCAGCATTAAATTTCCAACTTTTGTATTCTGGCCGGTGTTTTACTGGTCCATTCAAACATCTACTATGTAGCTCAGATAGCAAATGTTTGACAATTTTTATATGAAGCTCAACAATGTTAGTCTATTACTTTAAAAAAATTATGAAGTCCAGTATAACATTACTCAATCTACAAATCATGACAATATTAACTGACCTGTTTAGAGCGGGAGTTCTTCGTTTTTTGTGGCTGCACGGTTGACTGGTCGAATGACCCTTTACTGCTTGTCAGTGTTTTCCACGTTCACTGTCCGTTATGCCCAGTCCTAAAAAGGTAAGGCATTTAGAAAAAGGAACCAATGTGAGCTAGATGTACTGTTATGAATGGAGTGTACGGGACGGAGGGGGGAGGCAGTACTCTCATTATTTTGTTAAAGACCTGCCACTAGGGATGCAGCAGTTCACTGGAATTTATAATATTGTGTATGCAGTGAACCATAAATCAGGACTCCACAATAACCTTTTCCTTATTTTTACTTGCCCAAAAGAAAGTTTACTTGCCCCCAAATAAAAAGGAAATAATAATTGTAAACATTGAAAATCTTTATTTCTCATTAATTTTAACCACTTAGGCTGTTTTGAAGTATGTGGGATACAGAAAGTCTGATTTATGAATTCAAAGAGTCATGAAATTTTACAATTCTGCACAAGCCATTATCGATGACACATAAAATGGGACAGGCATTTGGCATAGTGCATATTGCACATGACACACAGTTGATGTTTTAAATTTAGGCTTTCAAACTAAACAGAGAAAGCGAAGTGCAATGAAGTACAATGGAAGTTAACTAAGTTACTTAAAACAAAATTTCACACTTGGTAAGATTTTGGGAAATTTTGCCCTCATTTGATGATCAAAATTTTACTTGCCCAAGTGACGTTTACATTTTGTGATTTTCCTTGCCCGATATGAAATTTTACTTGCCCCAGGCAAACAGGCAAGACCTACAGTCGAGCCCTGCATAATTATATCAGACTGATAACAAAACTAAGCTTCTCATTTAACCGGTTGGTGACTAAGTACAAGTTAATTCGTGTTGGGGTCTATGGAAAATGCGTGTTATAGTAAAAAATCAAATCATTTCCAGCGGGTTCACAGTGTTGACTCAATTAATGAGAAACCCTAAGCTAGTCATTATCAATCTAAACAACAATCAGCTCAGGTTATTGTACATGTGTACTAATTTGCATAAACAGCAGTTTAAATAGCATTCCTTATGATTTAGGTGGAAGAGCCTAGAACAATGAACATTGATATGGACACAAATCAATCAATCACTGAAACTTGTATACAAGACTAAGTCAAACAGTTTTTATAGAATACAAGTGTGACCTGGCTCAACTTGTAACGGCAGCTTTTTGGAAATTTGGTTTGTGTTCATGCGCATGGCACATTTTGGTTGTTGAATTTTGCTTGAATATGTTGATCAAGAACATCTGTCTCTTTAAGCGGGGGATGACCAACAATATTGTCAGTGTCAGTATTGCTAAATGAGAGAGACAAAGGCCCTCGGTTTAAGTTATTGCTATGATCCCTATTGCTATAGTGTACCTCGAATGTGCTAATCCTGTAATCCATGAAAATTCCCATGACTAGCAGCCTAGCAGGTCACTGATATTGCAAACCTGGACTTTCGGGGACCTGGCAATGTACATACACTATTTTCAAATAATGTCCAAAATCATCCAGGGCACATTCAATCTCTCTGATTCTCGTTTATTTTATGAAGACGGTATACTTTGGACAAAGATATTGGCAAAAAGACAGGTCTCCAGTCTCCACTGATTTCTATAGACAATCATGCCACAGATGCACAAGCGGCGCTAGTAAACTCACAGCTCTGAATGCAGTTGGCACAAGGATTGCTGCAACGAACAAAGTTCCATGGTATCCTGCGTCATCCATGCAATGTTGTTGATCGCTAACTTCATTCACAGCCGTGAGTGTGCATGTGCTAGCGCCGCTTACACAATGCTGGCATGTAGATCGTTTTAGAACTGGCAGACTAGTACTTACATGGCCCGGTCCCTTAAGTCCAGGTTTGGTGGCATCTCTGCAACAGCATAACCACCCACCCCCCCCCCCCACTCACGGGAGTTGTGGCTTGACCTTGTGACATTGTGTACGATTCTTATACAAGGCCAAAAATTGCATTTTTGAATACTAGTAGATATATGTAGGGACATTGATTTTCCGCGATAACGGAAAACGGACAGAATTTCCGGAAATCACAACTTGAAACGGAAAATGAGTTTTCAAACAGAAAATAACGGAAAACCTCTTTTTTCTCCAAATTTTTACTTTTTGAAAGGAAAAAAACACAAAATCTCAGAACAAAAATTAGAAAAAAGTTGACACAAAAACACAGAAACAACGAGCAATATTTGTTTCAAGTTTTATGTAAACGGAATTGTCTTTTTTTTCACATATACAAAGTCTATGGTAAAACGGAATTTCCATTTTTCAGACAAGTTGAAATGGAATTCCAGATTTTTGGAAACGGAAAAGGCAAATTCTTGAAAAAGAAAATCACTGTCCCTATATATGACATATTTTCAGCTTTAATGAATAAATCCACATCATTTCTCAGTTCAGCTTCAGGCATGAACATTTAGTTCAAAACAGTACTTTTGTTTCTTAAATAACAATTTTCTAAATTTTTTACGTGCCAGATTTTTGGAACCCTTTCCCATGCCTTCACACGCGAATCAACATTTACCAAGAGGAGAATACAGACAGGTGTAAGGGGCAATATAACATCTATTGTACTATATTCCCCTTGCTTGTATGGGTGCCCCTAGCCTCGACAGACTCGCATGCATGCTGCGTGCGCGTCTTGTGAGAAACTAATAGCCATATTTTAGATCGCACAAACGACCAACTTCTACCCCGTTTCAATCACTAACTTTTCTGCCCATTCTGACATTAAAACAGGTAAATTTGTTAATGTACATCTACCTCTTAATATAGTCAAACAATCGAAATCCAAAACTTACCTAAATACTAACCCCACATCTCCAAACCGTGACATTTTATCTGCGTTTCGTCTCTGCCCAGTCTCTAGCCTACTGAAGGCCGCTATAACACGCACGCGTGCGCCCGCACGACGAGAGCTAGAGACATCCAATCTACATCCTGTGTCGCACAGCCGGTGCCGGTGACGTAGCGGCCTGTTTAGCCAAGGGTGAGAGCGAGAGCTCGAGTCGCATGGATGACCGCATGAATACGACATCATATCGTTCGGAAAAACATGGCGAATGTGATTGCTATATATTTAACCACAGAGACGTCGCAGAAAAAATCTGTGTCACCTTTTGGACGAGAAGACGGCGGCGCTGAATGGGAAAGTTGTACGCCGCGCCTCACGCGACGGGCGGGAGATCTCAAAAACTATGGTCAAATCGGCCCTACAGGCAAAACCGTTTCTAAGTAGGTTGATTGTTGTCAGTAAAATTGACGGAATAAACCACAACCCTAACCCTAAGTTTCCCATGAAATGATTAATTTATGGCAGTTAAAACATGGCTGTAGAGTTATGTAAAACCGCTACATGGTAATCGATAAGCACGTGAGGACTACGGTGGTACACTTTCGCCATTAGCGCCGAAGCGGACGCTTAGTATGTACCACGTTTGTTACGAAACGGAGTAGAGACATTTTTGGGCGTGAGTGAACGTGCATGGTTCAGAGTGGTGACTGGGTGAGTTACGAGAAAAAAGTGTCCGATATGTTTTACTTCAAACCTTGGTGTACTTTCAGACACAGTACACTAAGACCGAAATGTGGTATCACGAGGCCCGCACAGCCGCGAGTCGACAGCACGTTGGCGGGCCGTCGAGGTAAGGGTGCGCCCCCCCCAGCGCGCCCAATCGACAGCTAGACGATTAGCGAATGTGTCAAGCGTTCGCAACTATAGTATCCACCACATTGGTTTATTCCTTCTCGTGGGGATCCTGAAGTTGCAACTGTGTAGCGGCGCGATTCTTGTTACACGACGATTATAGATTATATAAACTTTCCACCCACAGACACTTTTTCAATACGCATTATAGTGTGCGGCCGCATTTACGTAAAACTGTGGAAAAAAATATGAGGTAATAACTCACTCCAATCCGAGATGTTCTTGAGGGAACCTTTCCCTTCGTCAAACGGCGAATAAGCACGGAACCAAGTTTGTTTGCGTGTAAACTATGGGAGTCCGCTTTCGGAGAATTCACACTGCGAGTGAACTCCCATAGTTTTAACACGCAAATCAACTTATCGCCGTGGCATTGCCGTGACGAAGGAAGTCTCAAGAAATTCTTCGATTTGTGGTGAGTTACTAGTTCTAAGTTTTAGGTAATGCGGGCCGCAACTATAGACCTTCTAATTATATCTTGTAACTCAAGAAGCGCCGCACACAGGTTTCGCAACCCTTCAAGCTCGGACCCGCACGAGATTCGCGTCAGGCTGTCGCTTGTGGATACCCCTCCCACCCCCCCTCCCCCCACAACACACACAGCCACAGCACACACACACACACACATATCAATGTAGCACACACACACACGTCACACAGTCAATAGTACAATACACACTGTTCTCATTTTATTTTACTTTAGTTTTTAGGGTTCATCATGATGTTAAATTAAATCCAATTACTCTGGTAGGCAAGATTATTCGCATTCCCCAAAATGACCGGAAATGCCCACCAACATTTATACTACATTCCAACACACACAAAATCAACAGAGCGTCACTCACTGCACCACGTCCCTGGGCCAAATAACGCAAGGGAGTGACCCGTAACCGTGCCGCAGACTGCCTGTACCACACAGCTGAAGACACTAATTGCAGCGGGTTACAGCTGAACAAAACTGAACTTTCGTGCACCATTAATCACTTACTGCGGAGTCGTTTTGTTGGCTTTTTTTCCCTTGGCATCAGGCAGCTAGTTGCAAAAATATTGATACGGAGATTTGATCATCACAGCTCATATTTGGCACATTTTAGCGTTTATATTTCCTGACGTACGATCCAGAAATGCAGTCGGCTTTCGATTCACGTCTTCAGATCTTGCGATTATCAACTTATACAATATAATGCTTCTACCAAATGATGGCGCTACAACAGTCTTAAAAAATCCGCTCCGAAACTCGATCTGAGTTTGTATGAACGAAGTTCCCCCGGAAGTTCCCAACAATCCATTTGCCGTAAAAATGCGTTTGATTAATTATTTCTGTCTGTTCCACATGGATTTCCTCTGTTTTTTCATTAGTTTATATCAGCTCTTTTTCTTTTACAATTTGGTTTGATATTGGCTGTGGTATTTGCAAGTGGTATGCAAGACACCAGGGCAAGACATCGGGCTTTATTTCAATTTTCTGAAGCTCATGTCTACTTTAATTAGGCTATGTTTTTATTTTTATGATCACTTAGGCCCTATATTTTTTAATACAATCAGGGTTCATACAATTTGACTGACTGTTTTCAAAACGAAAAGAGGATAAAAAGGAATACTGAGTAAACATTGTTTCTATGTATTTTTTAATTTACAAATACTGGAAAATGGCCATTGGTTAGGCCTATATCATTGATTAGATGATTTGTGTCCTAAATTCAATTACAGAAAATAATATTCATAGCATGAACCCTTATTGTTGTATTTGCAGATTGTTTTCCTTCCAGATTGAGAAAATAAGGAACTTATTCATTTTTTTTGGTTGAAAATTAAGAAATTGAAATTTTAACACACTTTTTCATTTCCTTTGTTTGATCCTGGTTTCATAATTTCAAAACTTAATTCACCTTCTAATTTACCTTTTCCGTTTCACAAATTTAAAGTAGGCTTTTTAACATATGACAAAAATATGCAATGACTCTAATAAGGTTAAAACAGTAGCACATTGTCACCCACATTTTGATTATTATCAATAAAATAAAATATTATGCGTGTGAATCAAAGAAGACAGAAAAGTGTCCAACATTACCCACATTGACCCAAATGACAGGACAGCATGGAGGAGAGCCATCAAGGAAATGTATTGTCTAACCCCACAGAATGGGAAAACGGACTTTAAACGATGATGATGATGATGATGATGATGATGGCGACGACGACGACGACGATGATAATGATGATGATGATGATGAATGCATTAACAAAAACTTAAACAGGATTTTCAATGCTTCAAACAGGATATTAGCAAGGATTTTGTCCATACATGTAGATGTGTACCAATAACACCAACAGCAAGGATAGATAAGGTAAGGATAAGATAAGGTTTTATTACTCTATCGACCCCCTCTCGGGGTATGAGAGTATACATCATATTTACAATGATAATACAAAACAAAGATAATAATAAACATAAAAATAAGATATAAAATAATTAGCTACATGAATACAAGGTAAATATATTTACATAATTAAACGTGCAGGGTTTTTAACTACTCTGCCACTACGGGTTACTACAGTCTTTGAAGTATTATTTTCTGAAATAACTTTCTGCTTCGGTAGGTGTGAAAAATGAAGCACAATTACTTTTACAAATTGCACAATTTTTCTCAAAAGGCAAGGTTTTGGGGTATTAAACAACTTATTAAACTGTATAGAACACGGTCTACGAACTAACTTGTTAGGCAAGTACACTGCAAAAACAGTGGTGTTGAAAGTAACACTATAAGTGTTGATTTTAACACCGACGTGGTGTTCTGAGAGGACCGCACCAGCTGGTGTTGATTAACACCAGGCTTTGGTGTCAAGTTTTTAACACCCATAGGG
>JZLH01S0323888.1:23606-37676 GCA_001188425.1 Eucidaris tribuloides | reverse complement strand
TGTAGAAATACAGATTAACTAGTTGCAGGCAAGTATTTTCTTCTTCTTTTTTTTCTCAAGGAGCTAATTGAAAACCTTGATAACGTTGATGAAGTCGGTTTGTTACAAAATTGAGATGAAGTTACATTTTTGTGAATGATTGAATTTACCACTATTACATCAGAAACAGTCATTTATTTCTTTATATTAATACAAAAAGGTCAAAACATATAAATGCACGTTGTATAATATCCATGTTTTTTACTCTTACTATAAAACTGTATCTTCTGCTTCTGTTTCTGATACTATAATACTTCTCTGTGATATTTACATAGTTGATGAATTAATTTGTTATGAAACTAAGAAATCTACATGTCCTTGTATTAATGAATTCATCCGCGACATCAAAACAAAAGATGAAAATATTCTTCTCTGGAAATATAATATGAGGAAATAGACCGAGGTTGCCCATGCCATTAAGAAATGAAAACAAGGACAACTTATATAACTGTAATTTTTAGTTTTGTTACAATATTGCTACTTGTACTATTTCTATCACTACTCCTCGTTACTTCTCTCTTACTTCTGAATGAAATTAATTTGTTATCAAACACCACGGAAATCAGATTCTCTTGAAAAAAATCTCATCTAACGTCAGAAATATATATATATTTTGCACATCAGACAGCTTGGTCATCTCAGTCTAATAACCTAAAAAACTATAACTCACATAACTTGCATAATTTCTACCGTGACGCTAGTACTGCAGCTACTATAGTTACCTTTGTCGCTTTTGCAACTAGTACTCGTTACTGGTACTCTGACGCCACCACTTCTTAACTACTTCTCCTTCTCCTCCTAATCAAAATGTGTTTGTGTTAGTTTGTATGTACCAATAAATTATGTTAACAATATAAATTATATAAAGAACAGCATAATATAGTAGAGAGGTAAATATCAAATATCGATAATACAAATTTCCTTTAAGGTATAAAATAGTCTTAAAGCACGTAACAATATCATACACATAAATTGAAGATGAAATGACAAGTATGCCAGTTAACGTTAAAAGTCACCATTTGCTGGAAATAAGAAGACAAGGAAAGTGTATGACTGACCAGATTAATTAAAGTATAATTTATCAAAGATCTGTGATAATTTCCGCCTTAGTGGTTGCAGCACCATTTTGCATTCAGATTACCTCGGAGTTAGAGTAGATCAAACGAAGCATTAGCAATACCCCTCACAAAAAAATACAAATTATTTGTGTTCCCTTAAGGTAAGTTGCATGGATCGTTCATTCGTATATTTTCATGTTTTCAAAATAGGCCAGCATAATGGTAGTTTTTCTGTAAGCACCCTCCCGCCCGATCTAGGGCGCGTTTTGTCAAAAGCATGCCGTGTCGATATCTCGAAACGCCGCGGCAGGCATCCGACGTTCTCGAATTTCACCGATATTCCCAAAGTCAAATTTGTGTTAACAATGGGCATGATGTGTCATGAGACGCCCAAATTGTATTTCACGGTCCGTAAGATGAGAGCCGCCATGCTGTTGTATATTGATTGTGGGCTTTGAGGCATCGATGATTTATCAACGACAGTTTGCTTCTGGCATCCTGAAGGAATACCAAATGCGATCGGTGTAACTACAGCAACAACAGTATCATCAACAACGATAACAAAAACAACAAAAAGGAGTTATCAAGATGGTAGGAATTTGATTTCTGTCGTGGAAACATTTGTATAGGACTACTACCTATATCAAACATATGAATACTCTTAGAGTCGTCATCACTCATTGATGTGGATGATTTGAATTGAAATTGACATACAGAGCCAACAATATTTTATTTCTGAAAATCATCGGAAGTCGTAGAATGTATAACAGCTAGCACACATCGTACATTTATTAATATATGTACAGAGTTTCATGAGTAATTACATTACAAGATTCGATCGCCGTGGAGAGCGAGCCATGTCTACGACCCGGATCTCCGATTCATCACGAGGAATAATTCTACTGTACGTTCTTTGACATATAACTTCCGTGTTTGTTTTGATTTAGCTCTGACCAATCAATTGTTATTGACACGCAAAGAGGCGTTCACATACACATGCACAAAGCTTATGTAGTAGGAGAAAGTCAGAAGTATTGTCTTCAAAAAGATTATTAATATTCATCTCCTCTTTCTCTTCCCCCTACTTGTTTTTCCTTGTTGCTCTTCTTCTTCTGAATTTTATCTCATTTTTTCTTCGTTTTTCGTTACCCTTCTCCTTTTCCGGCTCTTTTTCTTCTCTTCGACATCATCTTCCTTCCTCATCCTCTCTCTCTTCTCTTCTTCTTCTCTTCTTCTTCTTCTTCTTCCTTTTCTTCTTTTCTTCTGTTTTTCTTCTTCGCTTCTCTACTACTACTACTACTACTTACTACTACTTACTACGATACTACACTACTACTCTATTACTTTTCTTCTTCTCCTCCTCTTCTTCTTCTTCTTCTTTCTCCTTCTTCTTCTCTTCTTCTTCTTCTTCTTCCTTCTTCTCTTTCGTCTTCTTCTTCTTCTTCTTCTTCTTCTCCCTTCTTCTTCTTGCTTCTTCTTCTTCTTCTCTTTCTTCTTCTTCATTCTTCTTCTTCTCCTCCTTCTTCTCGTTATTATTATCCTTTTTCTTCAGTGTTATTAATGATTACGCTGCAGGATTCCAGTAATGTTGAATCGCAAGTTAATAAGAGACAGTGAACAAAACATACAGGACACCTAAAGTTTACATCTAGTATTAAACATCTATTTTAAGCTGTCTCTTCCATCCAATTTACAATTATTTTCTTTCTATAAATGAAGAAGAGGAAATCCGAATCAGCGGTATACTTGCAAAAGCTCTTTCTTTTACCATGTATCCTATAGCGGGGAATCCAAAAATCCAAGACTTAAAATTTTTCCGAATACAAATATCAGTTGCCCTGCAAAGCCGCTTTCCGCCAAGAATATAACAAAAGAAAAAAACACCCACCCACCCAACCAACCCAACAACCAACCCAACCAACCAAGCCCAATCCAACCAACGCAACCAACCAAACCAACCAACCAACCCAACCAACCAACAACCAACCTACATAAACCACAACCAAACCTACCAAACCGGCCACCTTACCAACCGACCAACCACCAACCATAACCAATCAAATCAATCCAAACCCCACCCACCCACCGACCCACCCACCCACAACCCACCACCAACCCACCAAGCAACAAGCAAGCAAGCAAGCAGACCATGCAAAGCAAGCAAGCAAGCAAGCAACACGCCAACAGAAGCATAGCAAGCCAGCACCAACCAACCAACGCAACAACCAAGCCAAACCAACCAACAACCAAACCAACAACCAACCAACCAACCAACCGAACCAACCAAAACCAAACCAACAAAACAAACATAAACCAACCTAACCAACCTAACCAACCAACCAAACCAACCAACAAGCACCACCTAACCAACCAACCAACCAACCAACCAACCAAACCAACCAACCAAGCACCAACCAACCAACCAACCAAACCTACCAAACAAACGAGCAAGCAAACGAGCAAGGCAAGGCAAGCAAGCAAGCAAGCAAGCAAGCAAGCAAACAAACAAACATACAAACCAGACAAACAATAAAATAAAATAAACAAACAAAATAAAACAAAACAAACGACAGTAGCTGACGACACCCATTAACGACTACTCCCATTCCTTCCTTCTTTATCACGTGAGGACGGCATTAGTGCATTTACCTTCCATCAATCACGTCTCACAGAACCCGTCATTTACGATGGTCTTCGGATGCATGAGTAAGCCACGTCCACGAACCCCCTGTCCTATTTTCCTGACAAGGGCCGTTTTCCTGCTTGAGAATCAATTTAACTACCGGTATTAAACGATCGCTCTCTCCAGTTGTGGTCCAGCATTACGATGGTCTTTAGAATCAACTACACGACTCCGAAATCTTGATATCCCAGGGTTCAGTTTGGGCTCTTAACCCTTCCCGTGCGCTCTATTTACAGGGGCACCCAAGATGTGAAGAGTTTGTGACCATCGCAGTTGATGCCAGGTGATTATACAGATATCTTCCATTATTCTTGGAGTTTGTTCAATATTGTATAAATCTGACGGCCTTGAAAACATATTTTAAATCAAAAGTTATTTACCTAAATATTATTGCGAGGGATTGTACAGTACCTACTTTATATCTTTGTTTTGAAATGCTAATGCTTCCAATTTTCACTATGTTTACAAATACTATATTAGGACATTGTAAACAACACATCATACAGTAGTGATCGAAAGCGTCACGTTCCAAACGCGTTCACCGAAACGCGTTCCTTGAAACGATGTTCAAGCTCGACGAAACGCAAACCTAGCGTAGCAAATGCGTGCCTTGCGTTTATCGCAAGGAAATTCGTTTCTGGAATCGTGTTTGCACGCGATCGGAACGTGACGATACTTTCGGTCACCACTGTACATTATAAACATAATTGTATGAAGAAATTTTCCAAGTTTATTAAAATATTTTTGTATTATCTAAAAAAAATGTATAGGGCGACAATGAACCATTAAATGCTTTGCACTGAAAGTAACATGCTCCATACTGTTTCAATTAAGTATTTTTGCTATCCTAAAGGATTAAATGAGAGGGGCAGTGGTGCTACGAAAATTAAAATGCTGGTCCAACAAATTTATACCACCTCTCGTGCAATATGCTTGATTTTGGGCATATAAATGTATAATGAAAAGATAAACTACCTACAGCACACATAAACTGAGGACCACCCGAAACGAAAATGGGCATATCCTCACGTTCTTTGTCTAAGAATAATACACAAATTAAAATCTATTTTTTGTGTATTTTCCAGCCCCCTCTCCTGAAATGCAATTCTAGATAAAAATACCTGTCATTACAGGTGAGTGGGGGTTGTCGTGTCTGGGGGATATACAAACAGTAGCATTACTCCATCCATCAGTCTAATTACTATACATGCAGCGCAAATCTCAGCATGGCAAATCACTTGATTATTTTTGCTCGGGGGTATGTGTTATGGACATGCAGCTCACGCAAGGCGTGGTGAAATCTAAAGATGATTAGGAAAAGATGAGTGTGAAACTCATTAAGATCAGCAACACAAAACAAGAAATTATTATGTGGGATGTAAGACGTCATTTGAAATAACGCTAGGGTATGATATAGGCTTTGAAATAGATATAAGTTTAAGGCCACAGGCTAACATTAACCACAGTTTAAAAAAATGTGAGCTACATAATCCTCCATGCTCTAAGTGTCTTTGACAAGATCTAAAAATGAAGCCCTGAAAATTTTTTACTTCAAAATGACTATTTAGTGCTTTAAAAAGTGAAAATCGTAAATTGACCGGATTCACTTGCACATCTCCTCCCACAGACTTATTGTGTGTAGATCTAGGATATTTTGTACTCGGCCCGAGTACTAGCTATATGAAACGCGTTCAAATGTTTATGAAGCGTTCCAGAAATAAACACGAACTTTTGATATGGTACAGGTAATGCACAGAATTTCTAACTGAACGTGTTGCTGATTTCCAGATAAACATATTACAAGTGTTACACAAAAGGGCTTATAATTATGTTGTAACG
Source organism: Eucidaris tribuloides (assembly GCA_001188425.1). Classification (NCBI taxonomy): domain Eukaryota; kingdom Metazoa; phylum Echinodermata; class Echinoidea; order Cidaroida; family Cidaridae; genus Eucidaris; species Eucidaris tribuloides. The sequence goes on along the minus strand of JZLH01S0323888.1, from coordinate 32,057 downwards.
GTAGTTTCGAATTCAGACATCAGGGCCCTGTCTCATAAAACTTTGCAATTGATTGCAACTCTCAAAAATCGATCGCAAGTTTATTTCAACCAATCAGAACCCAGTATTTTATGACTTACAATCGATGTTTGGATTTGCAATTGATTGCAAGTTTTATGAGATAGGGCCCAGATGTAGCTTTCATCCACCATTTTTAAAATTTAGTAGAGTCCAAACGTATCAAAGATTCCTTGACAATTGTCCATCTGCACCGGTGTGAGTTTTTGACCTTGAAAGCTTTGATCAACAGGTATTCACTTTTCATGAGATGATACACGAATCAGGGCTGCAGTCAAACAAGTTTAATGACTGCATAAACTTCAAATTCAGCAAGTGACGCGTCGCAAGATTACGTCATCACCTTCTGTTTGAATTTAACCAGCACTTGCGTTCACGCAACCTGCGGAAGGGGAATATGTATGTGAATCTTTACGTTATATATGATTTTTAGCTTATTTGGTCTATAAATTCATTGTGAAGTTTGCAAATCATGGAAACAGCCTTTAACAAGTTTATGTCATATCTCGGGACCCATGCTTTACGTTCTTTCCAATTGATGAGACAATAGGAATAAAGTGTCATACCCAATGACACAACAGCAAGGACGTAGAGCTCGAACCAGGGACCTCTCAATTGAGAAGGCAAGGTCTTACCAGATAGGCCACGGCGCCTCCTCTATGACTGCAATATAGTTCTGATTGTTTTTCTTATTGAGATGGAATGAACACAATCATATCCGCCAACGCTTTCAGCACAGCATACTATACAGGGTGGCCAAGAAAGAACGCAACACCGCTGATCGTCAATTTCTTCAACATGATCGGTCAAATGTCATTGTTTTCGTTTCAGTGGTTAGAAAATTCCTTTTCTAACAAAATTATACCATGGCCATTGATTTTGAGTCAGGCATTTGGATTTTAGTGCTATTTATCTGAGGCAATGTCTTTGCCCAAATGTCTTTCTTTTTCAACTTCAGTGACCCTCAAAACGCCGAGATATTCTCATGTCACGGCGTGCCATAGTATAAGCTCCGTAGACAAACCACAATGGCATATGCAATGTGAGCCATTCCCTATCAAAGCGAGGGCAGTCATGCTCTTTGTTAGCCTTTTGACAAGGCCCTCTCGTTGTTACGGGCAAGCGAAGCGAACCCAGCCGAGCGCGCAGCGCGAAGAACTTTTGACATCTGTTTCGCATCTGAAAAGTAATTATTATTCATTACCACAGGAACGACGGATCTCTATTTGAATCAGCCAATGAAATTGCGCGCTACGCTCTTCTGTCTTGGCCTGGTCAAATTTTCGGTGGGTTGAAAGAAATTCCTTCAGTGCTGTTAATTACAAAATATATACCATCAAACACTAAATTAGTACACGCTCTTACTTGAACAGAGAAGCTGAAGCATGTTTGGTTTAATTTTGCTTTTATAAGGTCTAATTTGGCGTGCAATAATTTACGTGTAGGAATCATTTCACCTAATGAAAGAGTGAACTCTTCCAGATCGTTTCGTTTTGCAGCAACGGTATTATGATCTTCAGCCTCGTGAATATCTAATATTATGTCATTGTAGCCCGCGCTCATTGGACGATTTTCACCGACCAATTTTTGGTCGGAATATTGGTGAAAACAATAAAAGACAAGAAATTCGATGAAATTCAGTTCAAGTGTCAAGAGGCCCTGGCTCGCTGCTCTCGCCAGGACTCTCTCGCTTCGCGAGTTAGGGTATCCCTCGCTTCGCTTGGGATCATAATCGACAAACAGAGATCAGCCGCCAGGGCCTCGACAAGAGGCTAGCTCTTTGTTTGCACAGCACATTGTATGGCACGCCATTACACAAGAACATACTGGTGTTCCAGAAACCATCTGAATCGAAAAAGTAGCGAATTTTGTAAATTAAAATTCCCTCAAAAAATGTCCCTAATCAAACGCGATACTCAAAATCAATGATCATCACCTGATCATGGCACCATTTTGTTGAAATATTAATGTTCTAAAGCAATGAATCTAAAATCAATGATATCAGGTGGATGGTGTTGAAGAAATTTACGATCACAAGTGTTGCTCTTTTTCTGGGCCACCCTGTATAGTTGATGCAAGTTCTTAAGATACGTCCTGATGTAGCCAATAACGAATGTTACTCTACTCCTTGTGGTGCCTTCTTATCAGATGTCATTGAACTTCAGACTTCTGCCTGTACTACGTGTTTCAACTGTAACCTAACCATGCCTCTGCATCGTTGACATCTCCGAGGCTTTAGTGCCAGAATGTGTAATCTCGTTTGAAGTACTTACATTGTATTTAGATAAACTACTTAGAAACTATACGAGGTAGAGGGGGATTTCGATATTTATAGCATTACGGCTTTTAAACTCACTTGGTATCATTGACGAGAATGGCCACTTTTGAAGATTAATCACTCGTGTACAAATGCACGGGACGGTGTAACTTTATATAACGCACGTACTATCAGTGGCTGATTTGTGCATAGATTACAAACCCGGTGTCGAAGGTGTATTTACTGTCGGATCAAAGATCTGATTTTAAGCTAAACGGTACTGGTATTATGCAAAGGCCTATACAACGACCCATTTGATGTGATTGCTAAAAGGAGACACAATTATGTGACTAGAATTAGGAGAGTTTGACTTTCCGACAAATCATTCGAGAGAGAAAGTGTGATTTATTTTATAAGTTGATTTAGGAACAAAAGGCACTACATATAAAATTTTGAATCCCAAAATTGTCATTTTTTGTTACGTGTAATAATTGAGTTGAGAATGCTTAACGAACCTCCTACACTCATGCTCATAATTATGGAATATTTTAGAGAAATTTATAGAAGTTGCTATTTTTCCGTGAACGGTTCATATTTGCTCACCCCAGAAGAAACAATTATAATCTAGATATTTCGGGAATGGTTTTTACTTTAGTCATCTCATGAAATCCAAACATTGCTTCACATACTGCGTTTTCGTAAAATAAACAGTTGTCTTGAAAATTGTGAACGATATAGGAGAAAGAACTTATCAACAAAAATATTCCATGATTATGACCATGTATTTCTGCTACTCTTACCACTACCACCACCACCACCACTACTACAACTACTACTACTATACTACTACTACTACTACTACTACTACTACTACTACTACTACTTCTACTACTATATTACGAACAACGTGTCTGTGAAATTGTTGCATGAACAGACGTCTGAGCGAGTGGAATTATAGTATGATAATTTTAGCCAAGAATTAAATCAGCCTAAATATAATCGCTAAATAAAATACATTAATTCGGTCTGTCAGTTTCAGATAAAAGACATGAACGCAAAGGCGTGAATATATTTCATACTTTAAGCTATTAACAGGTATATTAGCAGGATGAAAGTAATATCACTTAATGGCCCCTCTTTCCGTGTGAGTGGCGTAATGTTCCACTAAGTAGTAATGTTCCCTCTGAGGTATATTCTATCTTTTGTAATGGATTTGGAATTTGATTGACCTACTTATCCGACGAACATGTGAAGTGTTGTGTTTGCTTTTTTTTCGAAGTGGCGTTGTGATTGATTAATCTCCAAACTTAACGTAAAATACGGTTAGGCGGACCTTTACGAGGAGGTAATGCCTTGCGCTCTTGGTATGGTAAACCAAAATGGAAAAATAATATACAAAGTGCAATGATTGGCAATGGGTTAAGATAGTAAAAAGATTGAGTCTCTTCCCCTTAATGTTAAAATAGCGTACTCAGTCTTGCTGACAATATCATTATTTGTATAATTTATCTCTTTTCGTTTTTATTATTATTTTTATTATTCACCAACATTTCCTGTCACCCCGTCCTGGTTCTTCAACCTTTTAAATCCCCTTTGTCATTTGAAAATTTGGAGCTCTGTTCATCCGAAATATCTTCCAGGAACATCCGATAGCTTCTTTAAGATACCAAACTTTGCCCTATGATCGAATACGAAGCTATATCCCTCCAGTTAAATAATAGATCAAACAATATTCTTGGGGATTTCGTTGCCTGAAGACCATTTTTTTATATGCCAGGAGGTCTGACAGTGAAATAGGTTAATTATTAACGTACATACACTATAAAATTGTAGGTTCATCTTAACTCGTGTGAATATTTAGGTAGAATGTTCCTTCTGCTGATTTTGTTTATTTTTTATGTGGGTGGTTAATTAAAATCCCCTCACAATTATATATCCGCAGAAGCATAAATATCAATTAAAAGACGCCACATTCCCTGTGTTACCGATTTCTATTACTAAATCAATTCCGCATCGAATTTTCTGATTCCGATAACTAAAATAAGGACAGGGCACTCATGCTGCATAGTTGCTAATTGATAAGTTATGTCTGTATTTTCTTACCTGACTCGCACTTTAAAGACCCACTGTCAAGATTCATCTCAACCACAGAGAGTATGACAACTTGTCTTGGAGCACATATTGCAGTGCCACAGTGTCAAGATTGTGGGAGGAAAACAAATGTTCTATTTTTTCCACACTGTCATGGCTTTTTCTGTTGCATTATGGGTGTCATTAGTACACTCCTTTTATAATTTTACTAAAAGAGGAGGGGTTTTTCATCCTGTCATGACAGTAGGCCTTTAATATTCACTTTACCATACAGAACCGTGACATTACCATGACACGTATGTTTCCTTTTCGATGTCGGTAGCATTTAAATGTCACCGTCTTCGTACTATACGCCCAAGTGTAAGTAACCACGAGATTCGTCCAGACCGAACCACCTTTTGTAAATGGTTGAGATCTAATTTGATCACGATATCTTCCTTCGATGTCGTGGCAGATGCTGCCATCATATTTACCGTTTCAGTATACCTCACTCAAAAGACCACTATAGAATCTATGAAGTGATTTGCACACCCCAAAATCATATAATCACCCCAATACGCTAAAATCATTTATAAATTTAGCTACGTGCCTGGTTATACTATATTTTTCAAAATTGCCAAATTCCGCAAATTTCCCAAATCCCCAAACCTCTCTTATCCCCCGTATCCCTCCTTTTAGTATCCCCCGCTAATTCCCCCTTTATTTTTTTCTTTCACCCCCTTATATCCATTTTATTCCCCTCTTATTCCCCTCTCTCATTCTCTCTCTTGTTTCCCCTCTTATTGCCCCTCATATTCACCTCTAATATTCCCACTGTTATTCCCCCCTCCTTTTCAGCCTCTCATCTCCCTTAATCCATCTTATTCTCCCTTATTCTCCCTTCTATTCCCCTTTATTTCCTTTTTACCCCCGTTGATTTCCCTCTTGCCCTCTTATCCCCTTCATTCCCATTTGTTTCTTCTTAATTCATTTCGTCTTTATTTTTTAATTCCCTGTATTTCCCCTTAATTTCCCTTAATTTTACTTTAATTTCTTGCTTTAATTTCCTTAATATTCCCCTCAATTTGCCCGTTATTTCCCCTGAATCCCCTTTTAATTTCCCTTAACTTCCCATAATTTCCTCTTAATACCAATTTCCTTATAATACTCCTACAACTACTACTATTTCTGCTACTACGACCACTACTTCTACTACTAATTTTACTGCTCCTACTCCTTATCCACTTCCTCCTCTTCCCCCCGTTCTTCATCTTCTCTTCCTATTATCCCCTCCTCCGCCTCCTCTCCTCCGCTCCTCCCCTCCTTCTCCACCTTTTACTACTGTAGAATGATGAATGCGATAAAACTTCATAAAAGTTCGGAGAGTTCCGTAAATATCCCGTGTAAACCTGTATGGAAGCTTTCTAACTGCAGCTATTTGTAAGCTAATCCGCTGTTCAAATTTCACCTATCATTTATCAGTCAACCCTGTACTTTCTAATAAAGATGATTTATATTTATTTTTCTAATTTATATTGGCGTTTTATATTGAGTGCATAAAATGTCCAATAGCATAATTACCTTAACTTCTGCAACTAATGAATAGGAATAGCAAAGAAAGTTATTAACCTCAGTTTAAAAAAGTGTACGAGCAATACAAAACACAATCACGATACAAAAAATACTGAAATGAAAAACATATTACGATGATGACCGATAGGCGAGCAAAAATTTGACAAACATTGCAATTTTCGACGTAAAAGCCAACGGTGTACCTTGAATCTTCAATTAATAATATCATGCGTGCACTTCCTTCCTCTAATTTGTTTAATTAATGAATGTTTTTGTGTAGTGATCACCTCGTCAAGTTCACCTCAGACAATCAGTGACGAAGATTGACAAACCGCATACTCATTGTCCGCGTTGCCGTTTGAGGTCATTTTGTGGTTTAATGATTATAATTGGCACACCGCATTAACGGTGTCCGAGTACAACCAATACCTAGCCTTGACACTGCTATAAATTGCATTGCCTCGCCTGAATTGTTTGCAGACAACAAATCAATATTTATGAGAGCCGAGTAATTGAGTGTGATTCATCAATTTTTAACGATCAATCGGGGTGATACACACTTTTTGCCCGAACTTGCCTACACGTAGACAACGCCAAAAAAGTTCATCTTAAATAAATATACTTTACAATAATTAGTGAGATGGGTGGTTGATATTTTTGTAGGAGTAATATACACCTAGAATCTGCTTCATTTTAACCTTTTTCTATTGATGATGACAGGGGGAGGAGGCGGCTTGGCTTATTGGATAAGAACTTGGCTTCCCGATTTCGAGATCCATAGCTCGAGTCCATGTCATGTGGGTTGTCTCCTCGTATATTCCTATTACCCCGTCCATCGTATACACTGTAAAAATGTGTGTTTAGTGTTTAGAAAGTGATAGCACTGACGAGTTTATAAAATGTATGTTTAGCTCACTGAAACTTATTGATAAGTGATCTTACACACAACATTTAGCCTCTGAATATGTTTGCAAAGTAATAGCAAGAATGTGTTTCGAAAAAGCATTTACTTACTAAACACAGTTTTTACACTGTATGACGTTAAGCCGGAAGCAAGTTGAATAAGAAACCTGAATTGCATATGAAATTCACTTTAAAATGTCGCAAATAAAGAGTTAAACATTTTTAGAGCACTACTTTATTCTACATTTGCTTCTAGAAAACACAATGAGCAGTGCGTCAGGAGTCTTTTAATATCTATCGTCATGATCTGACTCTTTTTCTCAGAAAATCCCCAATTCTTTATTTTGATAGATTTGTAGTCGTGTAGTTGTTCAATAACGTCACATTTCACACAAAATGGAAACCGACGATATATCCACCTTTATTTTTCTGCAGTGCCTTGATGTTCGGTAAACCAAGACAATAAATTGTATTTATTTAATTTATCGGTGATGTTGTTGGTGTTCCACCCTTTCTGCTGCTGTAAATTATGATTACACATGTTTTGTTCAATCTTTTCCGCCCACATGAAAAACAACACACACAGGTTACTGATTACGAGAAGATTTGTCTATTATCTGCCAATCTCGACTTCGGCACCGTTACGGAAATGTAAGCCGACCAAATTTATTATAGCCCTCGCGATGTAGTCTGTCGAATTTTTTTCCTACCCTAGACAATCGGCACTAACGGAATCGATCACGCTATTTGCATTAATATATCATGTTTCGATCGGCTCAGAAGATAAAACCTGTTAAAATCTAACGAATTCTGCGTAATGAAATTTCGCCAACCGTTATCGTACACTCGAAACAAATAGTTTTGCTGTATCGATAACGTCATTTGCATTGACCCATCACTTCAGAGTACTGACCTATTCCGTCTAAATGAGACGCGAGGTCTACTATTTGGAGAAAAATCGCTACAAACACGTGAGCTCCTATAGTATTGTTAAAAAAAAGTTACGGGTTTTCGGGATTAATAACTCCATCGTTGATAAAGCTGGTTTCACATGATTTTTTTTTCTTTTTAAAGTTCGTTATTTGTGATGATGTTTGTTTTTTTGCTTTTTGCACTGAAATAAACATCTACAAATTCATAGCCATAACCGTTGACCGAATCCACGTCACATAGAAATACAAACCATACTGAGGCTATTTGAGATAGGGTAATGATTTTGAGAACACGTTTGCGCTTTGCGGAGTATAGGAGTGATTTCGACGATTGGAATGACTCGTCTTCTTCCTTTCTTACTTCCTTTTTCCTTTCCGTTATTCAGTTTATCTATATTTCTTTCTTTCTATTGTGTTTTCGTTCTTTCTGTTTCCGTGTTCTTTAACTTCCTTTTCTTTCTATTAACTATTATCTTCTATTCTTATCTTTCCTTCTTTTTTCCTCCGCCTCCTTCTCTTTCTTCTTCTTTCTTCTTTTTCTTCTCCTCCGCCCCTTCTTTTCTTGTTTTCATCTTCTTCTTCTACTTCTTTTCTTCTTCTTCCACCATTTCTTCTTTCTTCTTTCTTCTTCTTCTTCTTCTTCTTCTTCTTCTTCTTCTT
>JZLH01S0323888.1:7722-19397 GCA_001188425.1 Eucidaris tribuloides | reverse complement strand
AATTTTAAGTTGTTAATTATTAAAAGGAAGTTTTACTAACTGTTACTATGAGGATCTAATAAACTATGTTAAACTGTTGTCGTGAAACTTAAGTCTAACGACGTATTGCGCCTGGCAGATGTGTAAGCTAAGGTTAGCCTACTGTACGTAACAAGTCAACGAACAACTGCCCAGCCTACACTGTAAGACGACGTACCGGTATGTGAACGTACATTCGTTAGATTGCTCTTCTGCATTAGCAATTTGGATTTTATGTGGGACAGGTGCTTTGTTCACAAATAATGATTAATGCTTACCAAATTTGCCATTTGCAATATTTTTATCTTGACGCTGGCTCTTTTCACAACAAGCTGTTCAATTACGGCAAATTTCATCTAACGTAAACGCCCCCGACAAGCGATGCGCATTCACAAAAAATGTTCACTCGTGCACAAACTGCTCAAGTCAGCCTTAAGCGCCTTAACCCAGGCGAGCGCCAGCCCGCCGCGGCCGGCGCTCCCTGGGTTAGCCTAGCCTGTGCCAACGATTGCCGCGATGTTCCACGGCTGTCAACCATGAAACTTTGAGGGCTTCGCTACGCCACAGCCATTAATGGTGTCGGCGAGGCCGACAGTGCATACAGTTCCAATTCAAACTAAAGCTTTCAAATATTACTTTTTGCCACAAATTTTTTTGTCCATATGAAAATAAAATGATTCGGCCAGAACATTGTTCTGCAATGATTACAGATAACTAGTAAAATTTACTGCGTGTTATGCTGCAGATACACCTTTGCCATGAATCACAATTAGAAACGATGTGGTGTATGTGCAGATGTACTATCCTTTTCCATGATTTGGACTATTAGAAATCGAATGGCTGTATCTGCAGATACACCCTTTTTGCCATATCAACCACAATAGAAACGATATATTGTGGTAAGTGCAGATACATCCTTTACATGATCGCTGCGGACGAGTGTGGATAGTGGAATATTTTTGCCAGAATGCTGATATCTACCAAAAATGTTAATTTGAAGTAAAATATATAATTATATATTATTAAAATTGCTATAGAAAAATATTTAAATGATAATCTACCAAATGAACAAAGATCAACTTGAAAAAGTTGTTTTCACAAAAGGCTAAAAAGCTGAAACTTCAAAGCTGATTTTCTAGGAATGTGTATTTTGCAGCATACACCCTTTTGCCATGTAACGGCCGAGTTGACAATTCGAAAGCATAAGTTTTCGTCCGTAATGATTTCAAGTATGATCGGTAGGGCGCCCCCACATGTTTTAAATAAAGACTATGGAGGTTCAATTAAGAAAACAATTGTTTAAAAAATCATTATGAAATATCTTAGCTCTAAGATAGTGCTTCAATGGACTTCTAAAAACAAATGAAACCTTTGAAATTTATGTTGCCATTAGCAAGATACATTTGGATAAATATCTCACATAATAAAGACTTCCACGGGATGGACTTTTTATTGTAACACAACAATCTATGGTACAACGGATATGAAACAGACCCCTGGTATATTAACTGTATATGCTAGAATGACAGAATATCGTAGGCAACGGGGTAAACAATTCCTATAAGAGACCGCTTACGTCTACTGGACTATAGCAAACACGTTCCAATCAAACGAAAGACCACAGCATTAAGGTCATGAAGGACGACGCCAAATTAAGATATCAAAATTAAGTTTCATTTTTTTTTTACCGTAGAAATCAATAAAATATGCAAGCATTGTCGAAAAATGTACATCTATGACTATGCTGATATAAACAATTCAAACGAATTTTGGCTTGATGAATGACATGTACGAGGATTACTACTTTCGAAAAGAACTAAAACGTCATACAGAGCTAAAATGTTGTCCAGTCGTTTAAACTTGATCTTCAAGGAACGGGGCAACTCTTTGATCTCAAGTTGTGTGATATCATTATTTTCAAAAAAAAATCTGCATTACAAAATAGCTAAATTGAACACATTTCTTGATTGAGAAGATGAAATACTCAGTACTTCCTCGTAAAATAAAATAAAAACCCACATACACACAAATACACACGAAAGATATTCAAACTCCTGATATCAAAAAAGAGTTTCTCTTTAGTTGCAATATGAGTTGTCAGCTTCAACGAATTTGAACAAATATATCCTCTTGACGTCATGTTTTGATCTCTGAAACAGAAACCGATGCTTTTGTAAACGGGTCATGGCTGAAACGAATGTTGTTTTCTTCATTTGTTTGAGCTAAGACAGATTGATCAACCCCGAAACAACAGAACAGACATGAAAAGCCGTGAAATGACAGGGTGATAAGGAAAGCAGAAAGGAAGGGATAGCAAAATTCGTTTCTCGAATGTGAATCTGGAGCATTTGTAACAACAGGAAACATTAAGGTCTCCCAAGTGAAACACATACCTATTCATGAATATGGAAATCTTTCTCGAGATTAGTAATGCATGATATCTGCACACACAGATTTACACACACACACACACACACACACACACACACACACACACACACACACACACACACACACACACACACACACACACACACACACACACACACACACACACACACACACACACACACACACACACACACACACACACACACACACACACACACACTACACACACACACACACACACACACACACACACACACACACACACACACACACACACACACACACACACACACACACACACACACACACACACACACACACACACACACACACACACACACACACACACACACACACACCACCACATCCCCCACACATGCACACGTACATACAAATACACACGCACCAAACACGCACACACAGACACACGCATACACACTATACTGAACTGACTACTATGGTTTAACAAAATTCTGCTTCAATTTAATGAATCACCCTCACTTTTTTGTACTTGCAACGTTAATTCCAACTCTGCCGCTCGACACGAAGCAATATCTGTAACTGCATCTAATTCTGTGTCGAGGAACGCCTCTCGAGAACTCAATGTTATGCGACCATGACCTTTTAAGTTGAATCAACTTGTATTCCTAAGGTAGGTTACATTTAATACAAGAACGTCTGCACCTGCCATTTTCCTGTAAACCGAAAACTATTAGGTGTCTGCTCGCCTGTGCTGCAATTTCCCAAACGGTTTCGCAACGCTTTAAATATACCAAGCCAAACCCAGCGGCAGACATCAATAAATGCATGCGAATTTACTCTATTGGATTTTAACACTGTCCCAACAAGTAGCATTTGTAAAGTACAGCTAGGTAGATGTTTTAAATCACTAGAGAGTTACAACAGTAAATAGAGGACGACGGGATGTAATAACATAGATAGGTTTATTGAAATATTGGATAAAGTCACGTGGAAAACATAAGCAAACTTAAATAAAAGCTACGTGGGTGTGGTCGATAACATTATAAGCAGGTATTGTGCGATATGAGGGGTGGAGGACCTTTTAATGCGGTACATCGTGGTATTGGTTAAGCCTCATATAAGTCCCCGAGACGACCCTTATTTCTGTATAAGAATTATAGTCTCTGCAAATTTTATTGGAATCTGCAGGTGTCTTCTTCCCCGGAATAAAATTCGCTGTGAAGAAATCATTTTTATAAGCGTATTTGTACATTCATGTAAATGTGTACAAACAAACATATATACAGACAGACACAAACCTTATACACATATATACACACATAACACACACACACACACACACACACACACACACACACACACACACACACACACACACACACACACACACACACACACACACACACACACACACACACACACACACACACACACACACACACACACACACTACACACTACACACACACACACACACACACACACACACACACACACACAAACAGGAGAAGCAGAAGAGAGAAGAAAGAAGTAAGAGTAGAAGAGAAGAAGTAGAGAGAGAAGAGAAGAGAAGATAAGAGAAGAAGAGAAGAGAGAGAAGCAAGAGAAGAAAGAAAGAAGAAGGAAAAAAAAAAAGAAAAGAACAAGGGGGAGTATATATTAATATTATAATTTATAATAACAATAAAAAATAATTATAATGATAGCCATAATAAGAATGAGCAATGCTAATTTATAAGAATACTATTACGATATAGAATCATAATTGTGTCATTTTTTAACGATTTATTCTTCAGTTGATGTGATTTGTTCGGCTTTCCGATTCTTTGATATATCATTAATCCATTATCGATGAAAAAGTACTTCCAGGGTTTTTGTTGCAAAATATTTGAAATTGGTTAATGTACTCGGCATTTTTTAGGGTAGGAGAGGATTAAGAGGAAGATAGGGGTCTGTCTATGATGATTAGATGATGATGGTGATATGATGATGATGCATGATGATGATGGTGATGACAATGCACGTGGTTATGATGTGTTGACGAGGTTGATGATGGGTGATGGTGATGGTGCTGTGCTGCTGTTGCTGCTGCTTGTATGACTGATGATTGTGACGACGATGACGGACCGTAGATATATATGATTAGAATGAATATGATGATGCTGTTATTTTTTGTTGGTGGTGATGAGATAAGGATAATACTTATTGTCCGCATTATTTTGGGTTGAGAAATTTTTAGACTTGTGTCTTTTAATTCGCATTTTTATCATATAACGACGAAAGATTTACTGTCGTCTCCGGTAACTCGCGAATAATTTCTACATAAATGTTTTAACATGTTTGGAAATGGAAATGATTCTCCATCAGGTTATTTAATTATTTTTTCTTATCTTTCAATAGAGAAATGTAACATCATGAATCAGATATTTTGAACAATGTATAGTCATATGTATAATTATATATTCGATACGTCTATATATGTAATTATTACATTTTGAATATTTTTTTTGACGATACGTTTGCTTTTCCAAAGGTGAAAACTTGGAATGTCAACCACATACAGAGTTGACATGTAGTGCACTGATGTCAAGCCAGCGGTTGCCGCATTATCCTATGCATTGCTGTTGAATCATTTCTTTACTCACCATTCTAGCAACCTTGAGCCTCATAGATAGCAAGGGCGCCATATTTACGATGGGTGTATTATACTTAAAATGACATTGACACTCTCTCTTGTTCTTTGTATAAGTGCAAGATGGGCATCAAAGCGCCGAAAGCGTCTTCACGGTCGTCTCGTTTTTAGGAGAGAGGTTAATTGAGCCGCTCCTCTGATGGAACGTCTTAGGCTGTGATTCGAGCGGGCTCTACCGGCGGTCCACAAAGGCTCGTTACGCTTCAGTCGGCTAATGTGTTGGGATTTGGCTAAGCTAGCGGGGCCCCCTCTGCGAGTACGGTCTTAGACGGCATGCGTGTAGCTGGGCTCGCTTTGACTGTGTATAAGTTGGTGTGTATTGTTGGAGCGTTAAGATCGAAATGTGAACTGATTGCTTTTGTTTGATGTCGGGGGCAACCTCACTCATTTCAGGGCCGCGGAAGGTTTTAACACACACGATTCTTACGGAGACAATGTGTCCTATTTTCTGTTTGCTCTTCTTGTCATCTGTTGGTATCAAGTCTCCGGACATTTTAATTCGCAGTTAGGCTAGTTACACCTTCTTTAAGTGCTGTTAACCTGTTCAACTTTCTTGAGTGTTGTTTTTGTTTTGCTAGGACTTTTGTGTGTTTTGTTATTTCACGATCAAGCAAACAATCACCTGGATTGGCTGTTTTGCTACATTCCGTTCTTGATTTTATACACCGTCTAAACGTCATTGAAAAATAGCATAATTTTGTTGACATTCTTTACACATGTTTACATTTGTTACATTCAATCATATTTGAACTAGCATACACGACTTAGATGTGTATATTTTACAGCAGTATTCTTAATATGCTAGAAAAATTACCGTTTCCGAGTTTTTTTCTGTTGAGCAATGCTACACACTTTATTTTTTCGTTTCTATAGGAGACGTTCATCCAAGAATTAGTTAAGTCAATTTGCGTGTAAATGTTTACTATTTTGTATTAATTTCTCACAAGTTTTGATAGACACGCATCAGGTAATACTGGCTTTAGGAGTATTTAGCGATTTATTTAGCGACACACGATTGAAAGTTGTCCTGTGCGGCGGGGCATCATAAGCGGTGAAAAGTAGGCGAAAAACATAAAACCATTAATTAACTAAAAATACTATCAACAGTACGCAATTTTTTCAAAATGTTTAAATGCTTCGTTTTGCCGGTGGACTGCGGCGAAATTTTTTACATCCAATTTTCACCAATTGAAATAGTATTCAGCCTGGTTACATGTACATGAGTCGAGGTAGATCTTTTATCGGTACACTATAAAAATATAATCATGATTCGAATTAGGCAGCGACGAAATCGTAAGTCGAGGTGTGAACATCTAGTATCCAGTGGCCATAGTCTATTTATTCACCGTTGTTCTTTTTTGCTGCTCTATATTGATAAAATGTGAATGAAAGTCAGGAGTATTATTGATAACACACAATTCCAAATTTCATGCTTTATGAATCCTTTGTTGATTTGTTTTATTGATTTTTAATTACATGTGTTTAGATGATTAAAATAGTTAGTGTAAAAGTCGTAGTGTAGTAGTGTAGTGTGTTAGTGTAGTAAGTAAAAGCTCTCTACATAATGAGTGAAACATATTCCTCTTTGGGATGATTCCGAAAGAGTGAAGTTTGATAGTGAAAAGTGTTTTTCACTCTTCTTCGTCCTTAGTGACTCAGGGTCACTCGGGGTTTCGAGTATCTTGAGGTCGACTCCCAATGAGTGAAAACACCCCTTTTTCACTCCATTCACTCTTTTCTTGAATTCATCCCAAAGATGATTTCTTCATCATTATTTTTAGAGAGTTAGTAGTAGCTTACTTATATGACTACTATGTTACTGTTATTTTCATTTATTATTTATTGATATGATGATTGTTGATGATTTATTTATCTATTTATATAATAATAACAATAATATTAATATATATAATAAAACGAACAACAATCAATACTACTACTCTTACTACTTACTACTACTCACTTACTGCTTACTTACTCACTACTGTACTTACTAATATTTTTATTGTTTTATTATTATTATTATTATTATTATTTTTTTTTTTATTCTATTTTATTATTATTATTTCTGTTTTCTTCATTTTTTCTTTTGCTGCATATTATTGTTATTATTCTATTATTTTATTTTATTATTATTAGTTTGTATTTGATTATTATTATAATCTCATCTTCATCATTTAGATACTTAAAATCCAGCGCGACTGTGCATTACATAGTATGAATAAATATTCTGTATATACAATTCATCCTTTTTCCACCTGATCAATATCCTCCACAACAAACAAACGCCATCAGAATAGTAAGAAATTTCATTTTTTGTTCGTTGCTATTCTATATTCCTTCCATTTATTGTGTATTTTTTCTTTCCTGTTATTAGACCTGTGCACCATCATTTTGTAATGTTTATTTTCGTTTCGCGCGTAGGCTTTGTAATATTTTTGGTCATATTTCCCTCAGCTCTTGTTTTGGAATAACATGCACCAAAATAAACGCATATATAGTGCAGAAGCACTGAAAAAGAGCAATTTATACGAGGAGGTTATCATCTCTTCCTCTCTGTTTTTTGTTTATTTCCGTGTCATATAAACAAAGTACAAGGATCTCAGTGGCACATTAACTTGTCTGCTAGGTCAAAGATTATAAAACGAATTTTATGTTTCACGCCGTTACAATTATTTTTGTTTCAAGAAGATATCGTGACAGTACAACAAAAAGATAAACTTGACATTTTTACGCCACTTCTTAAAAATGTCAACATCAAACAGATTACGCTGCGAGACAGTCTGTACACAATCCACTATTATCCTTCTCAATACCACTTTCTATCTATTTTTCACAGTTTGTTTTTTATATTTTTACTATTTAAGTCTTATGGTGTGTACTCCGTGGTTGCACCCAGTAAGGTATCTTAGATGCTCATCTCATTAGTAAAGTACCATTGGTGCATGCCGATATGGCACTTACGGAGCGACCCGAATTAAACGTTTAATCGATCGCTCATTTAAATGATTAGTTGTTATCGATACATATGATGTTGTCCTGTGCAGGATTGATTCATTTAATGCATGACCTTTAGGACTGAAAAACAAAATGGCCAGTGACTCCCCCTGTACGAGCTGGGGGTTTTTCGCCCGCTCGTCTCCTAGATTCCCGTGCTTCCTGTAGGCTGTGATGCCCGCTTTGGATGCTGCACGCATCCGCCGCCATCCCCGTGAGCAATAGCGCGGCGCTTCCCAGGTGAAGTCACACGCGTGATAGTGACAGAGTCAGTAAAAGCGCGATGAGTATAAGTCCGTGATTCGTGGTGCGAGGCAACGCATACGTCCGATGTATCATCACCGGCATGCGGGCTACCGGGCCTCTCAGCGGACTCTCGAAGTCGCGCGGCACGTCCAATAAATCAGTCCGGTTTCATTCATTCCATATCGAGGGACAGTTCGCTGGTGATCCGTCAATTACCACAGTGCTCTGATATTTATCAATGAGCAAAGTAATCTGATTCTTATTCCATGTTTGATTTTTTTCACGGATAAGCCGATGAGAGGTTTTTAATTGATCTTTTATTTGATGGAAACCACTCGCTGCATCGTTATTGTTTGCGTGGCATACTTTGTGTATCTAGTTTGGAGATGAGAGATAACTCGTATACAAAGCTGCGATATCTCAATTTTGCGCAGTATTGACACGCAACCGTTGAACCTTATTTGTGATGCTGCGCCGAATAATTTACATTGTTTGTATAACTAATGGCATGCAAGGGCTCTGTATGGATAATGTAAGTAAAGTGTATGCTATGTTTTGGGATCCAACGTCTACTTCTGGACTGCCCGACAGCCGTTCTGTATCTCTCCCTTCTGCCTCTCCAGCTGAATACTGCTACGACGTATTTATTGTCATGCCCAATCGCCATGGCAAGCGCGGACAAATCCGGTAAACCTTGACATCCAACCGTCAGTTATTTTTTCATCTTCTCCAATACATTTTTGACTGTCTTTCCGATGTAGCAGTTCGGCAATTTTTATTCGCTGTACGTGGCTCTACTTTTTATCGGTACAACCCACATATGTTTGATTTTCTGCGTTTGTTTACTTGATGACTGTCGCTATACCGTGAGCGAACGGTTTAAATCCGCGGAAAGGGAATTTGAGCTGCACCGCCAGAAAACATCAACAAAACTTGCGAATCAAGAGCAGAGGAACGTTATCCGTCTGCCGCCACCTGCATCGCTGCCGTTCGTAAACGTTTAGATCACAATGCCCGTCTTCTCACTCGCTTTTCTAGTTTCTGGATATCGGTAGTGACCCTACTTTCTTACCCCAGATAGGTCTAGGTGCTGCTTGCCCTCTTGTTCCTGCTCGGATTGATTTGATTACAATTCGGCTTGAAGCATTTTTAACAGCTCACTTCCCCGCCTTACTTCGGTGATCAGCGGATTGTTCTCACGTTAAATGTTCTTCATCTTCGCCGAATCAAAGTTCACCATCTTTTACCAGCCTTCCTTTGTGTGATGCCGGCAAAGCGCGTCGCGGAGTGATGTATTCAGATGCTGCTCACTTTTCGGACGTGCAGCCACGATAGATCCACTTCAATCTAAGTGTGCACAGTTTTCTCCTCTTTTGTGAATAATATTGGTTCTATCACTGAAAAAAATAGAGCTTCTATAGCATCTACCATTTCTCATATTCTCTGATTGTTCTTGGCGATATATGTCTGAAGCGCCCATTCACTTTTATGACAGTTGCAGGATAAAATTCTGGTAAATGGTATATCGTGACACATATATTTCAGCTAAAAGTGACAAGGCTTGGAACTGCTGCTGACCAGGCTTTTTCCTGTACGCGATCCACTTCACACCAATTATGTTGCAGAGACATGTAACTTTTAATGATTAGATGTAGGTGTGAGCCCCTTTTACCTATATATAGATTTGGACTATTTTAATAAAATCATATGCGACATTCCCAAAACATACCATAAGAGAGACCATTTTAAATGGTTTGTTAATGTGAGTGTACGCCCATTTCTCCTCTATGAATATATTTGCGACAGTAAAGCCATGACACCAAACATTGTACATCATAATATAATAAGTTGCATTTTTTAGCGTAATATATTGCAATTCTTAACTTCTCTCTGAAAACGAGGTTACTAAATGTTCTTGTGTTGCCAAAAATATATGAATCTGATGTGTTCAATTAGACCGAAATCAAACTTTATTTTATATTGTACTTTAGTTCACAGCTTATCACAGTTTCGAAATAGCTGATAGTACTGTTCTGGGTTTTTCCTGTGTGTAGCTTCAAAATTACAGTGCCGAGGAGTTTAGTCCTGGTGTTGTTAAAGTAGATTGCGGTCAATTTGCCCTTTTCTTTATTTTCACTGGAGTTATATTAATAACTTTGTCTTTGTCTCTCCATAATTGCTTTGATACTCCATTTTCATCTTCGCTTTAAGCGCTTAGATCTTTGAACTTCCCGTCGATTAAACCACGCTCCGTCGCTTGTGGCACCTTCCATTTCGTCTAAAGAAAAATCGCATCTGCAATTTTCCTGCCTCCATTCATGGTTATGGCTTTAGTAGATTTGACAAAGGCCACAGTCGGTAACGTCAGGCCCGACGACAAGTCGGGCTGATATGCTTTCACCTTCTTCCGGTACTCGTAAGCCTATAAAAGAGCACTTTCGAGATCACATCATTTTGCTCCGTCGTGTGTATTGTATATCGAGGAATGCGAGTTTCTCCGCGGTACTCTAAAATATCTTAGGAGAGTTTGCGTTGTAAAGCGATGCCGGGTTATTTGTTTTTCCGACAGATCCTTCGCCATGTTTAATCGACGGCCAGATGCTTCGGTCGCCGAAGTTCGTTGATATAATCAGTTTTCTTTTGGTGTCATTTTTGTAAATGAGATGATCACGATAAACCTTTACATGTTAATTCATGCCTCGAAGATGCAATGTTTTTTTCCGACAGAAGCAAACCGGCCAGATTGATGCCAAGTTAAAGATCGGTAACTATACAAACAGCAACACAATAACTGACTTTAATTGTCAGCTGAGAGATTGGTGATCGCGTAAGCCGCTTCGATCATTACATCTAAAGAAATGTGCGACAGCCGATCTAAATCAAGATTTATTGCATGATAAACATCATTGTCCTCATCACGTTCAATTCTCTATGAAGCCATTAATGTCAAATTCGATGTGCGGCTACGGCGCTGCGTCGCAAACGCGGCGGCGGTACGATCGGTTCCAGTGATGACTTTGACCTAAATGGAGCTGATGTACCAGTATTGTATTTACTCGACTCCAGTCATGAGATATGCGTAAAATACCATTTTTCTTCTGTGACGTCATGCTCACGTCACCAAAACTTTGGCGCGGTAAGCGATGTGCGCTGAACTGCTATCTTAGCGCATCATAGTCTACCATAAGCAAAAAATGTACGGGGTCATCGTCATTCTAGAGAGTTTATAAGGTGATTTTAAAGCTGCGCCATTCGCTCGCGCGCCATTTGCGCGCGCGATTGACGTTTTTCGGCTTCGGTGTGTAGCCATATTTTGTTTCTGGTGGACGGAAAAGGTTGTAATGGTCATT
>JZLH01S0323866.1:4501-16707 GCA_001188425.1 Eucidaris tribuloides | reverse complement strand
TAAAATATAGTTTGACTGAAAAGTGATTTGTGTATATGTGTATTATCCGGTGAAAACTTCATCATACCTCATAACATCAGAAAATATACTAAATATAGGCCTAGTGAAGTTGGAATATTCCCAAGCTGCCAGTCTTCTGCCAGTGGCGTACTAAGTGGAGAGGTGGGGGGGGGGGGGGTCGAGGGGAACAGGGCGCACCGGGGCGCCGACTTTCAGGGGAGCAAAATGCCCCAAAATTAAAATAAAAAACTAGCAGAAGTAGAATCTGATGAACGTGCAGCCAAAGAAGCGGGGTCAGATTTACGACGGGGCGCGATTTCAGCGTTTGACCCGGTGACAGCGCAGTTTTTCTCAGATAGGCCTACGCCATTGCCCTCTGCACGGCTGCAACACTCTACCTACGGCGGCCCGACTATTGACTTCTTTAATTATTACACACACAACTTGATTCTAATAATTCACCATTCATATTTCAAAAATAGCATAAAACGTATGGACCCAAATTTTAGGAATAGTAGAAGTACACTCTTAAAAATTCGGCGGGGCAGTCTGTAACTCGGAGAAAGCGGATCCGTTGGCGGCACCACCCGCGAAAAGATCAGGTTTAACCAAATTCGGGTCAAGTATTGACCAATCCAGGTCAGTTACTCATATTATGGTCAACCTTGACCCGCGGATTGGACTGCTTAAACCTGACCCTTTTCCGGGTGTGTCCCCCAAACGGACCTTGCTCCGAGTCAGAGCTGACCGCGGAATTTTTAAGAGTGATTAGTAGTAGTTGTAGTATAGCAGTCAGTTAGTAGTAATAGGAGTAGTAGTAGATAGTAGTAGTAGTAGTCGTGGAGTAGTAGTAGTAAGTAGTAGTAGTCAGGGTAGTAGTAGTAGTAGTAGTAGTAGTAACATGTAGTAGTAGTAGTACATGTAGTAGTAGTCAGTGGTAGTAGTAGTAGTACATTAGTGTAGTAGTAGTAGTAGTATAGTAGTAGTCTAGTAGTAGTAGCTAGTAGTAGTAGTACACTGTGCTAGTAGTAGTCGTAGTTTAGTAGTAGTAGTAGTCGTCAGTCAGTATAGAGTAGTAAGTAGTAGTAGAGTAGTTAGTAGTAGTAGTAGTAGTAGTACATGTAGTAGTAGTAGTAGTGGTAGAGTAGTAGTACATGTAGTAGCTAGTAGTAGTAGTAGTAGTAGTCAGTAATAGTCAGTGTAGTAGTAGTGGTAGGTAGTAGTGATAGAGTAAGTAGTAGTAGTGGTCGTAAGTAGTCAGTAGTAGTAGCTAGTAGTAGCTAGTAGTGTAGTTAGTCAGTAGTAGTAGTAGTAGTATAGTAGTAGTAGTAGTGCGTAGTAGATAGTTGGGGTAGTTAGTTTAGTAGTAGTAGTATAGTAAGTTAGTAGTGAGTAGTAAGTAGTAGTAGTAGTAGTATAGTAGAGTAGTAGTAGCCGTAGTAGTGGTTTGTATTATTGGTATATGTACATAACATTATAAATTATACCTCTGGCTTTTAGATATGTGAATTAAAGTATCTATGCGACAAATTTTGTGTGGGCTGAAAAAAATACTTGCATACTGAAGCAATACATATATTGAAATATTGCATAAGAAGAATCCATCAAATCAACATGTTTTGAAATTTCATATGACATGTATGATTAGCATAAAATTTATTTTCGTATTGCGTGTAGTGATCACTTCAGATCAACATTTCTGCACCGCCTACGCAAACTGAGGGAACAGATAGGCAACAAAGAATAAGATAGTACTCAGAATGAAATGGTAATTGTTGGGCGGCCTTCAATATTCTGGTGACATTTTGTAAGGCATCAGTATTCATGTACAGTAGCTATTTTTACCGTCCCTTCTGTTATGTTCCATCCCTTTATTGTGGCTGTTATTGGTATAAGATTGACAAGACAGATTCATAGAAATTATCTTTACGGGGATTACTGAACGAGTCTGAATCGAGGGCGGCCACTTTGAGTCACGACATCTCCACCCCCCCCCCCAAATACAATCACCTTTTGAAAGAAACACGACTAAATAGAGCGAGACTTTTTGTTGTACTTTTTTCCTTTTTTGCTGAAAAGGGCACTTAATTAAGGGTGGCAAATAAGACACAACACAAAAACAACATCATCAACAACAACAACAACAAAAACAGATGCGCCCAATCCACCCCTCCCTTTTCTTTTCGGCACAAAAGTAATGACTTTGGGGGCTCTTCAGCTTGAAAATGCCCCGTGCAGAAATTACTCCCTCCCCTCCCCCATTATTGGCAGTACCACTTCATGCATCACACACTGTACGGGCAGATAAACAATTAATTTTAAAAGGTGTCACTTCGCCGAATGCGTTCTGCCAGTAAAAAATGGGATCAAAAATTAAAGCACACACAGTCACACACACATCACATATACATGTAGCACACACACACAGGCACACATGCATACAGCAACACAAGCAGATACAACATATACACACAAACACAGGCACAAACACAACACATACACAAACCCAGACACATAACATACACACAGAGACACACAAACACATGTAGGCCTACATCATACACACATACAAACCATAATGTACACACAAACACACCACAGTCCATTTGGGGCGAAAATAATGGGAGGAAATGCTATCAGCACAAAGTTTGTGAAAAATACAAAAATATATATATTTTCTTTTATATTTCTGTAATTTTCTGGATTTATAGGCCAAATGAGGAATGTGGTCTGGCCACTTGCAGCCCACCACTCTCCCCACCCATTCCAGTTTCTCAGTCTCTCACTGGCACTGGCACATACTACCAATACAATTGACTTTGCATATCAGACGAAGACAGATGAACCAAATTTCGGATAAGTCAAATTGAAAAAAAAAACTTGTATGGCGGACTTGACTTCTGCAAAGTCAACTAAAGATCGTTGGCTAATGCATTTTGAATTGCATGCAAGAATAAACACATAATGATGCGACACATGACAAACAATGATTTTTTAAGACAACATATTTATTTTATTATTTTTTTTATTTGTATTTCTGTCATTTAGACAGAATGAGTTTAACAAATTATCTCATTCATCTCGAAATAATTATGTGTTCATATACTCTAGTGATTGTTGGAAACTGTAACCAAACTGAACAAATGTACGAAAATAAACAATAAAAAAGCTCCATAAGAAAACTCAGAGCAGTTCGGACTCGCGCGCAGTCGATGGCAGTATGCTCCGCAGCCTGCAACATCCATCCAATTGATGTAATTTGAAAAGCTTCAAGTTACCATGTAGCAAGACCAATTAGATGAATAAGCATAATGATCAAGCCCATGTGACCTTGACCAAGTTACAGAAAATCCAATTTTAAGCCGCCCTCTTCAACGTTTACGCGGTAACGACGCCGAAATCAGACATATTAAGGCCCGGTGACCTGTTGACCTCTGACTTTCATACTCCAAAATCGAATCGTAAATTGGTGCCTGTATATAGGATACATTCTCCCAAGTTACATCAAAATCGGAAAACTCGCATTACTCCAAGTATCACCGAGGTATGAAGCCCAAATCAGAAATATTTACGCCCGGTGAACTTGGACCTTTGAGCTCCCAAAATCTAATCAGTTTATTGCGTGCCTCATAATAAATACTTCCACCCAAGTTTCATCACAATCCCGACAGCCACTCTCAAGTTATCGCCGTTAACGAGCCCAAATCAGACATATAAAGGCTCCGTGACCTTCGACCTTTGACCTTTGAACTCCAACAATCTAATCAGTTCATCTGGCTGCCCCATCACATAATACATACTTCACCCACGTTAAATGAAATTCAACTGGCCGTTCCTCAAGTTATCGCGGTAACGAGCCCAAATCGACATATTTTAGCCAGGTGCCTTTGACTTTCATCCCCAAAATCTAATCAGTTCATTGGTAGCCTCATAATACATACTTCACCCAAGTATACATCACAATCCGACAGGCCGCTCTCCAAGTGTAATCGCGTCCGGTAACGCAGCCCAAATCGGAACATATTAAGGACCGGTGACTTGACCTTTGAGCTCCAAAATCTCCAATCAGTTTCATTGGTGGCCTCGATAGTACATACTATGCGTCCTAGTTACATCAAATTCGACAGGGGTCTCAAGTTTATCGCGCATCGGTAACGAGCCCAATATCAGAGCATATTTAAGGCCCGGTGGACCTTTACTTTGACCTTTCAGCCCCCAAAATCGAATCAGTTCATTGCGTGCCTCATAATACATACTTCACCCAAACTTACATCACAATCCGACAGGCACTCTCAAGTATCGGGTAACGAGCCAAATCAGACATTATTTAAGCCCGGTGACCTTGAACCTTTTGACCTTTCAGTCCAAAAATCTAAGGGCAGTTCATGGTGGCTCACAGTACAACTTGGGTCCAAGTTACATCAAAAATCCGCATGGGGGTCTCAAGTTTGATCAGGCGGTAATCGAGCCAAATCGACATATTTTAAGCCCGGCGTGACCTTTGACCTTGACCCTTCAGCCGCCATAATCTAATCAGTTCATTGGTGCCTCATCAGTACATATTCACCCAGAATTACAGTGACAATCCGACCACGCTCTCAAGTTTCGTCGGATAACGGCCTCAAAGCAGCACATACTTTAAGGCCGTGACCTTGACCTTTGACCTTTCAAAGCTCCAAAATCTAATCAGTTCAATTGGTGCCATAGTACATACTTGGCCTAGTTACATCAAAATCATTGGGGGTCTCAATTTATCGGCACGAGGGGGGTAACGAGATCGTAACTGACGACGACGACGGACTGACGCGACGGGAAGACGGAAAGACGACGACGGACGGACGGTACGGACGACAGAGGACTAACGGCACGGAAACCTGAATAACATGATTGCTCCGGCAACTTCGTTGCGAGGCATAAATAATACAAATTTAGTATTAGCGAAAATAGTCCATCTGTTGAAGGGCCTCGATTACAATGTATACGAACCCCCCGCATCATTAAAAAAAATATAATATCCCATATAATACAGCTATCCAAGGTCCCAATCTCTTACAATATTTTCCTTCCATAAATAATAACAATAAAAATCTAAATTTCATAGTTCCAATATTTAAACACGAACACACCCCCAGTACGGTTGATGCTGAAAAATCTGTCATCAAAATTTCACATCTTCACTTGGTTTCCAGGTGAGAGGAAATTACATTTGCATTATAAATGTGGACATAATTCACTTCTGCAATAAAAGCTGAGTGATATTGGCAGTTTGAGTACCCGTCGGCAGTAAGCGTCCGTTGCTGCCAGTGTGTATGCAACAATTACTTAGTCCCACATATTGATTTCAATTTCTGTCGTAGTAGTACTTTGTCTGTAGTGGGATGTGTGAAACAGATATGTCCAAAACGAAGTGTTCTGTTGTTTTCAACTACTCTCTCCTGCCTACTGTAGTGACATTTTAGAATACCATCATGTTCACAAGAAGGTTTGGAAAGCAGTTGATGTAAAAATGTTGTGTTCTGCAAGTAATCAACCAGTACTGTGTATTCTCTTTAAACTGTAGCTGTTTAATTTCTTCCAGCTCACTCAAATGCATTTGTCTATTGAGAGACCATAAATGATGTAAAGGCCGTTAACTCGCCTACTAAATGGACAGGCAGAAGGGCACTATTGCTGAAGAAAAGTCCAATGGCATTAAGTGCCATTATGCCAATCAATATTCATCATCAAAGCCTCTTCTGGCTTTCAATGAACAATACCTACAAACTTGTACTGTACAAGTACAATACACTGGTACCTGTAAGTACATGTACATACATGTAGGGTACATGACTGTACATCACATGTAGTTAAGTAACTAAAAATTGACGAAGACAAGAAATTATGTAAGGTACAACATGAATACATGATTACATTCTTTAACCCAGATGATACAAACCAAATCCACACATTCAATGTATAAATAACACATCCTTTGAAATACATGTACATGTGTATGTAATTCATTTTTATAAAACACAAGTTAGCATGCCTTAGACCCTGTAATTAAGATTACATACATGTCATGATGTTAGATGCTTAACTTGCTTTTCTCATTTTTTAAATACACAGCTCCATAGTGTATTGTAAATTAACAGTTTTTTTTAATGACAATTTCAATGTTTTTTCCTATCGTACAAGACACTACAAAGTATATGTTTCATGTACACTGTAGTGGTAGAGATACACAAACCATCACCAAGCATTGTTCAATGATGCATCATGCATGACTAGACGAGAGACTGAGGTACATTTGATTTGAGATAAATATGTTCATGAACAACTACCAGCAAATCAATTGCCTATACATGTGCACAGTCACCAAAACACTTTGCTTTACAATCACTGAGTGATTAACACACACCTTAACGACACTGTATGTCGTACAATCACTAAATTTCCCCTTTATCATTATTGCATGTACATGTATGCTACACAATAACAGCGACCTTACATATTATCACAAAACTCAAAACACATCAGTTTTACAGGAAAGACTGTCACATCTTGCCGACAACATAGCAAAATAACAATTATGGAACTCAAGCGAGGTCAATACCATCACGTTTGTTAATTGGCTGGCAAAACAATAATAGCAACAGTTGTTAGACTGGGTGACACCACTGGTGTGTGATGATGACTAATTGATGGTTACTGTGTGTGTGTAATGAGGTGTGTGCACCCGGTGTAAATGTCCGAACCTGCTGCTACTACTTATGCCACGAGCCAAACTGTTTTTCCTTTTCCTGGCCTGCTCTGGCCTTGCAACTTGTTTACCAATTGAACCAAACAATTGACAAAGTCTTTGTTGTTTACAAATCAATGTGCATACATGTGTACATGTACCAGTGCAAAAGAAATATAAATTGGAACTTGGAAGTGACTTCTAATTAAACTTTGTGTCAATTAATCTGCAAACAATCAAGGCAAATTCTTAGAGTACTTGTACTTGTACTTGCACAACATGTTCAATAGACTTCAATTTCAAGTTCTGGTGCAATTTTTTTTGGTATTCGTAATGTGCCAAATGATCATATCAAAATACATGTAAACTGTTCTATCATGTTTCTTATGCTACATGTATATTGATAATTTGTTTTCAGAAAGTTGTAAGCTCATGTGCGTTTATAATGTACGTGTATATAAATGGTAACATAGTTTTTGCTACAAAAACTACAACATTGCACATTGTAATTTGCACAGAAAATGCAGCCTTTACAAATACATGTAGCTTTATTTGTAATGTTACACTTCTATTTGACATGAATAAATGCAGATACTGCATAATACTCTTATTATATGTGAACAAAATCAAATATGAAAGTTCTCTCTTGTCATTTTGTAATATTGTCCATGTTCACATACAATGGTAGGCCTGTAAAATTTATTTTCACATACAAAACAAAAATAGAAAAGTTACATGTAAATGTGATGTTTTAATTGGACAAGTGTAGAAAGGTGTAACAAGTCAACTGTAACATACACAAAGGTCCATTGTGATTCAAAACCTTTTTTTCAGATTTCTAATTAATCAATGAGGACATTTCTTTGAACGTCTGTTATTTCACCATGTACATGTACCTGTAAACAGGAACTATTCCAGTGATATTGGAAAGAAATATTCAATTACCCTGTATGACCAGAATACCGGATGACAGCATTCCAAATAAATAGCAACACTTGTTTGTGTACAGTATGTAGGGCGAATGCTGAACCCATTATCTGTTTGTACACAAAAGCTGTGTGAAAATCACATTGTCATCAATGCCATGTCTGCATTGTCATTTGTCAGTTGCAATAATATTCTTTTTCTTTTTGGTGAGCCAGGGAGGGGTGGGGTGGGGTGGGATATCTTTATCCCCTGTGGAGTTCTTAACACAGGCTGGCACTGACAGTAAACCAGAAATTGAATGTAGTAATTTATGGCGATTAATTTAAAAAAAGGCATCTTTTCAAACTTCTTTTTAAATTTCAAGAACAGAACTTGGCATGGTATTTAGCCACAGAGTTCTAACATTTCTACACTGGTTATGTTAGGCCAATTTCATTCTGCAAGGAATTTATTTGGCATCAATACTGGCTTACTCAGGCACGGGAATTAATTGTTGAAACAAACTTAGATTTCACAAGCCAAAGTAACAACTGCATGTTTTGGCAGCTTAGGCCTGGCTCCACAACCGCTCAACCGGCGTAAACATGTTTTTCAACTGTGCACAAACAAGGACTTTACTCCACTGCAAAATGAAACCGCAGATATGTAAAAGTGCTAGACATGACCAATGTTTTCCTTTTGCCCGCTTTGTCTGCAGTGTATCACGTACACACTCAGATAGGCAGCGAGCCAAGTGCGATAGTACCCAAACTTGGCCTCAATCCAATTCATTTTTCCTGGATTTTCTGCACGACTACCTTTCAATGACCTCTTGCATATTTTGGGGGAGATGTTCAAAACAAACAATCAGGCCAATTTCCAGTTTTAATTCTGGAACTTCCCCATTGCAGTACCTTTCATACAACAATCAACATTTCACAAATGTTTGAATACAGTACAAATCTGAACAGCATATTTTGGGGCTGATGTTCAAAACCAATTTTCAATTTTAATTGTGGAACTTCCCCATTGCAGTACCTTGAAATCATACAACAATCAGCATTTCACATATGTTTGAATGCATTACAAATCTGAGCATAATCTGTGAAAACTTATTGTACAGACTGTGCACTAATGAATGATTTGCCAAGATTTACAGTACTCCTGTATTTTCCTACACTCACTAATTAATATTGACCAATTTTTTTGTCACAACCTGTCAACCATTCCATTTGTAAGATGTCAATTACTCATCACAATAACAAGTTACAATTAAATAACAGGAACAACACAGTCGTTCATCAGTGATTGCCCGTCTCACAAAGTCTTCGTTCAACTACTTCTGAGTGACAGAGAATAGATACAATGACCTGTACCAGTCCAGAATGTGTTTGAAAGCTAATGTACGAGATTATTGAACTAATCGACTATTCCTACCAATTCCTACAAACTGATGTTGACTTGACTACACATCAGATGACTGGATATAAAAAGGATACTTTTGATCAAAATTGTAATTCATAAATTTAATACAGTGTAACATTTGAATTTGAATACAATAATGGAAATTTCAACTACAAAAATTGCATTTCTTGCAAAATCAAAAACTTTTGCTCAGAGGCTTGGACAAGTTTGTCCACACTTCCAAATTTACCTCTTATTATGAGTTATGACTTATGACCCATATACAGTTTTTTGGGTTTTTTCGTTTAGGAACTGGTCATTTTCTTACAATATGTGACATTTCAAGACAAGAGACAAAATCCTACTACATGTACTTACTTAATTTTTTCATGTTTAAATTGCAAGTATACTTCCTGTAAATCAAACCAAAATTATAGGGCAACACAGGGTGGAAACCTGAATTTAAAAACATGTACACTGTATGGTGAATTTATCATGCAAAACATTTCTTTTCACAAAAAATAAAGGATTTAAACTTGTAACTGATGCGATGAGCTTTTTATTTTTTTTGCTTGGCTCTGTTCCAGTTCACTTTTTCACTTTTTTAAACAGTAACATCACTCATCGAATTCAGTTTTCTTGACCGATGCTTGTTTCCATTTTGCACGGGCAGGACAGGAGCTTTGTGACATCAGCATGATCGGTTGTTCTTGTTGTCTTGTTGATGGACTTCAACTCGTAACTTTAAGATGAATCAGTTACTTTCAGTTGTTGACAGGTGGGTTAACTACACGTAACTGACGTGTTGGACATGGGTGGGGCTGTAGGAGTGACAGAAAATCACCGAAACAAGTCCAACACTCTCAAATGAAAATTGTTATCCAGGCCCAGATAAATTGATGAACATGACGAAGGTGCTGTCAGAAAGGAGGCAGATGTTTTGCAGCAACAATCACCAGGTGCAGGCATACAGCTCAATATCTTTAGGTTTAGTCGACAACTCGAACATCAGATTCAGGATGACTAAATAAATAACGTTAGATCTTTCGTAACAAATATTTCTGCACAATTGTCAGCTTAATGGTGTCACACTTGCAAGCCGCGTCATAGTTTATAACGAGATGGTACGTAGATCTATTCTAGCAACAAATAATACTGATAAACCGGAACAGTTAAATCCCATCTGAGACAGGTTCTACGAGATGGGCTTTTTCCTCCACCACGCCCCGACTCCAGCCAGGCTCTGCTGAGCTGGCAGAGTTGTCAACTCTGACAGAGACATGCAGACAATGACTGTTGTCAGGTTAACACAATTAAAACAAACTGTTTTTAAGTTATATCGAGTTCATATTGCATATTTATGTCATTATTTATATACCTCCAACTGTCCAACTTCATGATTCATGAAATTGATGACACACCCTCACTTCAGCACGCTTCAGCATATTTCAGCTGTAAACATTTTCCTCGTAAACATCGTCCGCATACGACCAATTTTTCCTCTTATCAGCTGCCTCTGAAAATGTCTCCGTTTTGAACTGCAATCTCTTTACAGCTTCCGCAATTAGAGATCGCTCCCTGAGAAGTTCTTGTAATAATTTACGTGGATCACTGCACCTCCTCTCCCTTTCTGTCGAGTCCGTTTTCCTATGCATTTTGTACTGTTCATGAAATTTCAGACAAGTTTTTTTCGTCGTTGGCAAGTTGTATGGCGTAGGACGTTGTATTGCTCTGTTGACATGCTGTGCCTTTTGTTTACAACTCGCTTTGAGTCGCAACGAGTCCGTAATTCTCCGCATCAAATCCTCCATTTCACCAGTTCTAAAACTGCCTTCCCTCGCCTGGACCGACGTTTCGGAGGTAGAGTTGCTTACAGACGGCATGTTAGCAGTAAAATCTTTGGTCAGATTTGGCAAATAAATGCCAAAATTAGTACTTTAATGGGAGTATTCCGATCGGTACTCCACGCTCGTCGAGTCCTTATCGGTCGGGGAAGTAGTGAAAGAAAAATGTTGTTGTTATTTGTTGTGACCGAATATCCCGTACATCTAGACATATAATTCCGCTTTAGTCGTTGTTTATATTTGTTATATAAAAAGTTTGCCAACTATCTAATTCAATATTACCGCATACAGTAAACATGAACTCGCTTGGGTTCGGTTTTGTTCAAATCTTCCTCCAGTTTCACTATATTGATGACACTAAACTCAGAAAACCTATCGATACTAATTTATATTTGCGCATGTACACGTCTAATCCCCATCGGACCATCGGTAAACCGGCACATTATGTTGATGTTGTGAACGGAACGTGATCTTCACGGCACGATCGCATCAGCCAATGCGAGCGGAGATTGTGGACTCCACGTGCTCATTATTTTGTTGGCGTGGCGGAAGAGCTCTATTATTGGTCAATCTTCGCATTCCACGAACCCAAAATGTTTGTGTTCAAACAATTTTAACTCCATTCATAGAATCGTGTATGTGGAGTTATGGGCATAACGGGCCCATAACGGGCAACCTAAGGAACCTAACCCTAAGCCTAAATACGGGAAATGAAAATTCACTAAACAGACACACACAGATTAATGATCTGCAAATTAAAAACAGAAAATTACAAAAAGGGCATCAGTAGAACAGCCCCATACTACGGCACCAATTTGTTTTCAAGTGTATTTTCGAATTCCCACAAGGGTGACACAGGCTAAACATAATTATTATCATTTTACCATAGCTCAATATTTATTTATATATTTATTTGCTGTTTTATTTATTCAGGGTGGCCTTGTCAGTTTTTTTAAAAACTGCTTTTTGCAATGGCCCTGCCATTTTATATAGAATAAAAACACATGAAAAATATAATTATAGGCCTATACCACTATAGAACATATTATAAATTTATTATTATTATCCTGTAGGCCTGTAATATGAATTATGTAAGTACCAGCACAAATTACCAGATTACTCGGTTGAGTTCGGGGTCAACTTGGGGTCACATTAGTCTACCGTTCGTAGACCCACATCTGCAGTGTGTGTGCGTGCGTTTGTCTGTCTGTGTTTGTGTACTTTGTGAGTGTGTGTATGTGTGTCACGGCTGTGCGTGTGTGTGTGTGTGTGTGTGTGTGTGTGTGTGTGTGTGTGTGTGTGTGTGTGTGTGTGTGTGTGTGTGTGTGTGT